>PVJO010006695.1:0-87118 GCA_004026905.1 Hystrix cristata
ACTCAA
Organism: Hystrix cristata; assembly: GCA_004026905.1. Classification (NCBI taxonomy): domain Eukaryota; kingdom Metazoa; phylum Chordata; class Mammalia; order Rodentia; family Hystricidae; genus Hystrix; species Hystrix cristata. The sequence goes on from PVJO010006695.1 coordinate 7, forward strand.
GAGAACACAGAAACACCGCTGGGTGTCACTTCCAAGTTTAAGTTACTAAAAGTCTCTCTCTTCCATCTTGCTTGCCCCCCTGCCCTTTTTTCCCTGTCATATTGCAGGAAGTCCTATGGAAATAGTTACACGACCAGGAGCTGAGAGAGTCCACTGGCCAACAGTCACTCTGGAAATGGAGCCCTCATGGTAATAGCTCTCAAAGAACTCAATTCTCTAGCAACTGCTTGATTGAGCTAGAAGCTAATTCTCTCTCTGCTAGGCCTTCACAGAAAGCATGCTGCAGCTAACACCTTTGTTGGAGTTTCCTGACAGTCCTTGAGATAGAAGCGCCTCAGCCACCTAGGGATTTCTGACTTCGAGAAAACTGTGAGATAATAAATCTGTACTAAAATTAAATTGCTATGTTTTAGAATAATTTCTTACGAAACAGATAACTAATACACATATATAATATGAAAATGATCATTTTGGCCAAAATTAATTCTAGTTTGTGAATCATTAAGGCAAAGGTAATGGATTTCATAATAGAATTTTAAGGTCCAATCTACCATAAAGATAAGTATGTAGTTTACATTAATTTTAAGTTTTACCCTATGTTTCACATAGAAACCTGGATTTGAACACCAAATTTGGGCCTGGTACCTCCTAACAGTGAAATATGAGAAGTCATTTAACCTTCGGGAACACAATCTTTTTATGTGGAAAATGGGGCTAATAATTATCCCTGCTTGTCAGTCATAAGATTGACTTGGAGTCATGTAATTGAAATTATTTTGAAAAATATAAAACTAGTCACAATGTAAATACTAGGGAGACCACCGAAGTCTAGCTCATGCAATTTCCTTTTAAGATAATAGTATTTTAGGGGCTGGGGATTTAGCTCAGTGATTAGAGTGCTTGCCTTGTAAGCACAAGGGCCTGAGTTCGATCCCCGGCACCACAAAAAAAAATAATAATAATAATGATGAACTTAAGATAATAGTATTTTAAATATGCGCAACTGCTTAAAAAGAATTTTTTATGATACAAAATATAGGATTTTTCATACTGCCCGAGTTTTGTCACAATTGAAAATATTTCCTTTTTATGTTTTTTAAACTATAGTCCATTATTATATCAATGTCTATCTTAAAATTGGCCATTTAATGTATATGGAAAATTTGGTCAAATAATTATAAGATTTTGTTTTTACTTTAAAGGTCTATGTCTTGGTGAGAGTTCTTAGAAACAGGGCCTAAGGTAGGAATTCTTGTACAAGTGGTTTATTAGGGGAGTGTTCTCAGAAGAGGAAGGAGGCATGATGGGGTAGATGCTGGGTGAAAACATGGACTCAGCTAGTGGCAACCTACAATAGATCTGAAACCCCAAGTCGCAAATCACACCACAGCAATAGACACACCTTTGGGCAAAGAGGCTGGTCTTCTATATAGGCTGCTCCCTCGCCCCTTCCCAGTCACTGGTCAGAGGCTGCGCCACCGCAGAAGGAGGCAACGACGGACTTCCCAGACACACTCACAGAGGCTTGTGGAGGCAGGTACCAGGCACTGCATGCAATCTAGGCAGGCATCAGCCGCATCTACTACAGGGTATATATATCCTGGTTTTTTATAGCATTTTATCATCATTTTTGTAAATAGGTCTTGATATGGTACACAGTTTTAACACTTGATTTCTTGTATGCCAGTTGTGTTAAGTGAGGCAGCAGAAACAGTTGCAATGTAGAAAAACAAAGATTTGTATCTAATCAGAGTTGTAAAACTCAGTTTAAGTCAGACAGAAACTAGAGGGCTGGGGAGACTTCTTTTCTCCTAAAATCTAACTATTAAGAAGTATATATAAAGGCTCCTAATAAGGTTGAGCCTGGAGGGTACCCGAGGAGCCAGGCTCCTCAACAAGCCAAGTGGGAGAAGGGTGGAGAAGGATGGGGTGAGGGTGTGAAAGAGCCAGTGACCCAGATTTCTGAGAGAAGCAAAGGCGAAAGAAGCTAAGTCAGTGCCCAGGAGGGCAAGGGAGAGAGTAAAGGAAGAAACACTTGAGAGGAACACAGAAGACAGGAGTATATCTAAACAGTTTAGAATCAGGGGTGTCCTGACTTCATCTCCTGACAAAGAATACCCCTGATTTTTCCCATCAAGCTTTTCTCTGTTTCTCAAATCTGACATGGCCCACTTTTTTCCTTATAAATTGTTTACATTTCAAAAGTTCAATCATGAAAGAGAAGATGGTAACAACTTCTGTTTATCCAGTGGTTATTGTTAACTCTTCGGCTTCAGCTTCCTGAAACATTATTGCTGGGTTACACTGGTAGGAGAGTGAAGCGGGGAGTAGTTTTCAAAAGTGGATTTTGAGTTCAGAACCCTAGAAGAAATTCTGAAGCTTCAAAATGCTTGGGAGGTTTTAGACATAAGTTTAAAGGGGGGAATAGAGTCTGGAGTTTTTACACTACCCAGAGCTTCCAGCCTTCCCTCCTCTCAGCGCAAATATATGATTATTGCCAACCCTCATTTGTGTTTCTGACATTAATTAATTTTGACGTTTTTAGCATATCTGAAAAAAATTAGAGATTCTTATGTAAAACACTACAGTGGCAATACAATTTCAAGCAGAATCCAGTCTCTTTCTATCATTCTCAAACGTAAGTCACCACTTTTTAAAACTATTTCAACTAAGGAATGTTTACGTATGATAAAACTAAAATGTAAACATGGGTTTAAGGTGATTGCTTAGCTTGCTTTCTATAACAAAATATCTGTTGGTTTTTAAACTTATATTGAAACAGTATGTTAAATTCAGTTCTGACAGCATATAAAGGATACTGGCTTTCTTAAACACATAAGCAAAGTCTTTTTTATGAGCTCATAAAGGCAAAAATTAAGGAATATTTAAGCAGTGGGTAATTCATAGAATAGTATTTTTAGTCAGCTAACATAGAGGGCAACCACAACTTATTCTTCTTAGATCTCTTCCTCTCATTTTTTTTTATATTCTTAGGAGGTAAAAGGTATTTAGAAAAGACCTAAATACATTTTTTATTATTATTGAACTATCAAAGATGTGCTGTCTTTTGGGATTGCCTTTACTTCCTCATTCTATGTATGCTAACCTACTTCAGAGACTATGGTGAAATGAACCCAAAATGCCAACTTACTATTTGCATTATAAATGGAGACACAAAAGGATATTTTAAAACTTTTGGTTGATCTGGCATATCAAAGATTTCTTTCTAAGCTACTTCAGTGACTGCATTGAAGTAAACTGAAAGCAATAGCTTAAAAGTGGCTATAAAAAGTCACAAGAAAAACAGCTTATTTCCATGGAAATCTTCAGTTTACTCTCCAAACCCCCCTTCTGAATTGCTTCTCTTTTTACTCTCTTCTCTATTCACAGGACTCCACAAGAAGGAAATCTGGAAATTTCTGAATTCAAGTGCTAAGCTACTTCTCACTGAAGTGCAATCCATTTTCCTTGCCTTGTCAAATTTGTACTCAAATTTCCAGCAAGTAGCCTAACTATCATTTTTTCTTCTATTGAGTCAGCTTTGACTCTTACCAAACATTTTGCTAAGTCTGCCATTTTCCTTTGTTTTATAAAGTGCCCAACAAAATTACAAGTCATGAGAGGATTTACCTGAGAGTCCATATACATGAAGCTGATAATTTAAATGAGAAGTTACCAGATCTTAACAATCCCTATAGTTCTTTTAACCTGCTTTCTTCAATCTCCATAGAACTGTCATTTTTATTTTCTGTTTTCAAAATGGAGGTCAGGGCCTCCTAAGGATCACGGGAAAGTTGAAATAGGCCATGAACGAGCAGCATTTCAAAGCTGTAAACTGACCACTGAGCCCTGTGGAATCTTTCACATACTGAGACTAGGAAGAGGCTGAGACTGAAGTAGTTCTGGCAGCATGTGTGGAAGCATCTACTTTTCAGCATTATCTTGAGGAATTTCAGGACCCTTCATGAGCTGAAAGGATGAAGAAGTGTAAAACATTCAACTTCATACTGATAGGTAATTCATCGAAGGACGTGTATCTGTCTGTTTCAGCTGTTCTTTGAAGTACCAAATCTTGGATATAAAAAGTTGAGTACATAAAACTCTGGTTTATAATTTTACTAACTTTTTCAGGGTTACCCCTTTGGTGAAACACAGAATCTCAATTCCAGCTTTCCATATGTATACCCCTCCACACATCTCAAGCACAACCAGAAAAAAAGAGAGAAGAAAAAAATAGCAAAATAACTTCCACAAATTCAGTAAAATAATATTAACAATAAAATTTTAATAATACTGATGAAGGGAGATGCTATCATTAACGTTTAATGATACGAAGCTCATTAGACGAAAGGTCCATCTGTCTCTAAATTAGGAAATAGAGTATACAATCATTTCAGCTGCACAAACAAATTCACTTTTTTCAGGATGTGTAGATTCTTCATTTGATTTACAAAGTTACTATCTATTGTTAAACTGAAATGCAAAATTTGCATCCTAGGTAAGCCTAGACTACTTAAAATGATCAGTAGAATTGTTCTGGTGTTTTTTAACAAGTGAGACCTTGAAAAGACGTCCATGTATTGCTCATGGTGTCATTACACCTAGCTTACCTGAACCCACAATATGAACACTGACAGAATTTTGGATTCATTTATTCATTGTCTATTAATCTGCCAACCTTCCCAAAGTATAAGTTCATAAAAATCATAGAAATTGTATTTTCTTGGAGCTGCATAAAACCTCAAATTATATTTGGTAATGACTCATTCTAGAGGAAAACTTTAGTAATGTTCTATTATTGCCACATATTCCTGTGCCTGTGTTAGAAACACCTCAGTATCTTTCCCTTTCTGCCACCACCTCCTACCTACTTCCTCCAGAGTTATGAGGCTCAAGGCCATGCTATAATGACCTCGTCTGTATTTCACTTAGACTTCTTTCCAATGTCACCGCTAAGTCCTCCTGAAAACACATCTCCCTTAAATTATCCATCTAAACTTCTCAAGGGTAGATTGTCTGACGGTAAAAAGGAAACAAACAAAAATCCATAATAATGAGAAGAAGGCCAGAACCATTGTATGTGGACGACCTGTTCTAGTTTTAACCTTAGCTGCCATTTCTGAAAATTGTCCATTTATATGATGACTCCCTGAGGTTATTAACTCTGGTTGAATATTATGGGTTTTCTGCTGGTCCTGAAGAAGTAATTTTTTACAAGGAATAATAAAAAGACTTTATCAATACTGTTAATATCTATTGGGCTAAACTGTTTACCAGGCTTTGAAAAATGAAATAATCAAGCAGGGGGAAAAAAAAACAACACTTTTTAAAGCAAATAATAAGAAGCAACACTGACTTGCCAAGGAAATGAAATTTTCCCAGAATTGTCTCTGTGTTCATGTTTTGGGTAAGAAATTTTAAAATATAAAATATTAAACAAATTACCATTTTACTTAATCTCCTTACTGCTAGGAGATTGAACCATTGCCAAACACAAAAACATATTCTAAAAAGCGAATTAAAATATTTTGCTTTTGAGAAGAATTTATCAGACCTTCTAATCAGTGTAATTTAAAAGTTTACTTGGTTTAATGTCTTAAGATTCCATACAAATCCGAAATCAAAATGTCACTTACAAGTCTTTATATTGAACAAGGCTTGTTCAGCAAATACAGAGGTGTTAGAAAATGCTGGTCTGTGAAATTCTGTATATTTAAACATGATGGGAGAAAAAAATTTGGAAAAAGATCCACTCCTCCCTGCTTCCACCCAGGAAAGAAACATATGTTATGGATAGAGACATTTAATGAGATGGGTATTCACAGACAAATGCTAAACCCTAGGAAATGTAAGGAGACAAGTCTGATTCTAACTATAAGCATCTTATTGTTCATTTCTAACACCATCTAAAATAAGTCTGGGTTTAAAAAAAAAAATTCCAGTATGGTACTAAAAATTTCAGAAAGGAATAAAATCTGAAACAGTCTTTGATGCCTGTTATCCACTTGACCAACAACACAAGCGCTGCCCCACTCAGGTGCCAACACGCCAGAGAGCGTTTTCCTGTTATTCCCACGCAGGCCTTTCTGCCCATAGTAACAATAAAAGTTTGGCGTGCTATCTGCCTGCAGAAGTTCCTTCCTGAGCACAAGTGCGTCTTATCTGTTGAGAAATTCTAACACCAGGTAGACAGTTGTTTATGTCAGAAAACATCTCTCTCAGGCAGATAACAGAGTGTTTTGAGAACCTTGATGAATGAGCAAATTCTCTGGGCAACTCTACAAAACATTGCTAATAGAAGATGGCTTTTTTCCGGAAAGGTTGCTTTGAACGTTTGTGATGGACACGTCCACAGGCAACCTTGTCACATGTCCATTTTTTAAAGATCTCCCAACGATGGCCCACCCCCGTGTATTCACTATGCCGCTTTTCTCTGCTCAGCTCCCACAGTCCAGCCAAGAAAAACCGAAGGATTGCTGCTCTCCCTGAACGCTTCTTGCTTTCTCCTACCTTTCCACACAGGGGTCATCCTAAGAATATAATGGCAGGCTAGGTCATCTGCCTTTGCTCCCCGCGACATCTCGATCAGGGCTGACTGCTAGCGCCGCCCCCTGCCCCAGGGCAGCCCGCTGTGCCCGGCCAGCTCACTGCCCCCCCGCGCCTGTGCCGCGCCCGCGGGGGATCAGTCAGATCGTGGCTTACACGTCCAAGTACCAAATCATTTATCCAAGCTCAAATTTACGAATCACCAGGTAAGATCTCAATCACCCACTTACCATTTCTTAAATACAGAGTGTGCCCAAAGATATATACACACATCAGTAAGAGAAAAACTTACATAAATATTTTAATACTAAATTTATTGAGGCATCATGAGATGAATACAAGGTACCTTTGGCCTCTACAGTTATAGGAGGTGCTCAAAGTGGAGGCCATTATCTTTCAGGCATTTATTAGTGTAGTGAACTCTAGCTTGGGTGACCTTGGCCGCCAAGAATGCTGCACATGCATTTTCAATTTCTTCTCTAAGGTCAGGCAGCGTAGTAGGTATTCTGCGATATATGATATTCTCTAGGGTCCTCCACACGAGGGTAACACCATCCACTGAAAAAACATGGTACTATTTTTCTTTTCCTGAAGTGTGTATATATATTTTTGGTGGACTCTGCAGTTAAGTATGTTCTGGACAATTTCCTGAGGTTACAAAGATGAATGAGACAGTTTTTATTCTCATGATGCTCAGAATTCAGTGAACTTGGCAGGTATGAGCTGTCTGGTGATAGCTGTGACAGGGAGGTGTACAGGATGTCACAAGGAGGCCTTAACCCAGCCGGTGCGATGGGGGAGCAGCTGAGAAAGGCCCCCCTAGAGTCGTGACCCCTGAAGCGCTGTAAATTAAATAGGTGCAAGGCAGAGGAAGAAGGGCAAAGCCAGCCTGAGCAAAACTATCACGATGGGACACTGCAAGGTGTGCAGCAGAAATAGCTACGGTTCTGGTTCTGGCGTTAGGAAATCGAGCAAACAGAAGAGAGTTTTCATCAAGTGAGTATTGCAAGGGTATTTAGTCACCCTCCTAAAGCAGCAACTTCCTTTTCTGAGAATGAGATCAGCCCTAACTTCAAGATTCCCCTTCTCGCAACGATTCCTCTGAAGGATGTTCTTCCTTACTTTTAGAATCCAGCACACCCAGAGACCCCTCTGTAGTGTAAAACAGTCCATCCACCCCATCAGACTGGATTGTCTTTATAATTCATTGTATCTATTTTTATGTCATTCTTGCTTATTTTATTTTCTTCCCTGCAACACTTTGGAGTTGGAGACTTGTATATTAATTTATTCTCTTCCATCTTCCAGAACATTTGAGTCTTCTGTGAAATACTGTTAATTTGTGATGGGAATGGGCACCTTCAAACAAAAGCAGACAATTACTCTTCATAATTGTTTCTCAGACAATACTTTCAAGATAGGGACATCAGCAAAGTAAGTGCCCAAGGCCATTATATACAAAATAATAATATAGCTGAAGACCCCTTGAAGCCTACAGTGGCTCAATGTTCTGTACCCTTTATCTCATTTAATCTTCACAGTAATAATATAGCAACAGTATTATTGCCTCTATTTTATAGCTGAGAATACTGAGTTTAGAGGGATCACTTGCCATAGTAGAAAAGTTAGAGGAAGTGCCCCTGTAGAAGAGGACTTGAGAGACAGGAGTGACCAGCACTTACTATGGAAAGAAAGTAGAAATGACTTTTTCTGCTGTAGCAAGGCAGAGCCAGGATTGAAACTCACATCTATCTAACTGGCAGGTTCACAGTTCACATATTTTTAAATCCATAAGTTCAAAGTGATACAATTTTAAAACACATGTACAACTCGTATTAGTCATCTTTGAAAAATACTATAAAGGAGCTAAAAGCCAGCAGCTAAAGTATTAAATCCAGTATTTTTTCTGAGTTTTTTGTGCAAGTAATAATGAACATAAACTTCCTCAGGGTAATCAAATAAGGGAAATTTCTCATAACAGAAGTATTTCAGCTACTAGGTTATAAAGATTTATATTAATGGAATTAATAATATTACAGTTTCTAATGAATTAAATGATCTGGGCAAAGATCAAAAACAGCCCCTATCACAAAAAGAGGCCATCAGGCATTGTTTACCTCCATAAAGTATATTTGCCAAGAAAATAAAAAGTAAAAACCTGGCTCTATACATGTCTTAGGTTTCAATTACAGGAAATAGAACAGACTGAGGAACATGTAAAAAGATAACACAGAAATCTAATCACTAAATCAGAAAATTCACAGAAAAATGACCTAGTTTCTTCACCAAATAGTTATTAAGGGAAAAATGATAGAAGGAAACCTACAGATTAAAAGAAACTTAAGTGGCATGTTCACCAGTAGCTATCTATGGACCTTGTTAGGATCTAGATTCACACAAATCATTAAATATACATATATGTGGCAACTGGAGACATCTAAACTTGACTTGCTACTGAATTTAATTAAGGAATTGTTATTGATTTTTAGGTGTGTTAATCATATTTCAACTGCCTTTTAAACAAAGTCCTTATATTTTAGAGATATATTTGGAAACAGTCACAAATAAAATTGCGTAAGTGATTTGCCTCCAGAGGAATCATATTAAAACAAGATTGAATGACTACACAGATGAGATGACAAATGGCCATAAACTGATGACTGAAAATTGAGGATGAGAATATAGAGATTCATGAAAGTCTTCACTACACTTCTGTGTGTGTTTTAATCATATATAAATGTCAGTTATATATAATTTATTATTAATAATAGCAGTAAGTTTCTTAATGTCTGCTTTTTCTCTTGTTCTCCTCTTCCTCCTCCTCAGTAGACCCTTGGCCCTTTATTGAGCCTACCATTCTCTTTCAAAGACTCGGTAGAAATACAATCATCCAAGCCCATCCTCACTCAGGAAACAAGATCACCTATACCATGGGGCTGCCCTTACTTTAATTATTGTCCCCCCTCTTTCTGGACCAATGTTTAACCAACATTGCAATGTGCTTGCAGGAGACATAATTTTTCAACCCTGAACTTCAGAAGCCTAAAAAGTGCACACCCTTCAAAACAATTTAGCTTACACCCTGTCACACCCCTTCCTCATTTTTCAACTTCACTTTTTACCATCCTGAATTTTGACATTGTGGACATTTGCGATGCTCAGCAAGGGCACAGTCCTTCTCCTTAGTAACCGTGAGTTTATTTACTGTTTATTTAGCAAAAGCTAAGTGTCCAGGGTATGCAAACTCTGATGAGGCCCAAGGAATTAGTGGGTCCAGGGATCTCATTTCCCAGGGTCAGGGGACTTTCAAGTTAGACTCTGAAAGGTGAAAGGACTTGCCCAAAACCCAAACCGAAGGGAGCTGTGAGTCCTGCACCCTCTAAAGTCAAAAAACAGTTTTGTTTTCCAGTTCTCCATCTCCAAGAAGAGAAGAGCACTTAGAACTAAGATTTTGTGATTCATTTTGTCAGTGTGTTCACTAAGCGTACCATCCCAGGCAATGCAGTTTGTCGCATAAGTCCCCCTCCACTTCTCCTGCCCACAGAGACACTTCAATAAAGAGGAAGGCAGTTCCCAGCTGAGGCAGAAGAGCTCAGGGCCAGGCAGTAAGGCTGGTGAAACGCACAGGCAAGCTCCCCGAGCAGCGCAGGGCAGGCCATGTTGCCCTGGTTTTCTCTTGAGGATGCCAGGTGTGTTTTGAGCCTATCATGTTTTGTATTTCTTTTTGTTTGATCCCTTTTTAGTCCTTGTATAGTTTTCTTGACTTTATTTATACTTTTAAAAAGGCTTGCACAAAAACAAAATTACTAGTACATATTTTAAGACCTCTCTTCCTCCTACTTGACATGAAACAGATACAAAGAGGAATAAAATTACCATCCTTAATTAGTGCTCTGGCATCAATCAATCATTCCAGAGCTGAAGCAATTAGCTAAGTGACCATTGAAGAGAATGTTAAAGCTTATTCTGTGTTAATTTTCCATAAATGCATAAAAATGCATCCATCTCTAAATTTTACGGTTTTCTAAGAAATACTGTAGTAAGTCCAAGACTAATAAGTGAATTGCCTACAGTCACAGAGGGGTGAGGACATGAGCGAGACCAAGGTGGGGGTCTGGCTGACCCTACGCCCATTTTCTTATGGGACAGAAGAGAAGGAAGTACCATCTGGGTGCCTTTCTTAGATTAGAGGGAGCAACAATTGTCCCAGCAAGGAGACGGCAGGACTTTAAGGCTCTTTGCTCCTTAGCTTTCTTTCATGATCCTCCAGTTTCAAAAAAAAAAAAAAAAAAAGCTAAAATAAGTTTTCTTCTTTTGAAAGAGAGCTGTAAACGGCCGCAAGAGAACAGCCTCAGGGTGAAGCTGATACCGGGTGTGTGTTGATGGCTCATGAGTCACCCAGAGCGCCAAGGTTCCAACATAAACTATATCTTCCAGCCTCACCCGCAGCCCCTGCCACAAACCTATTCACCCATGACATGCTACCCTGCACCCAAAACCCCAAATCATCCATGAGGCAGAACTCATTTCATGGTACACTTTGGACTCGCCCTTCTGATGCTTGGCCATGATTTGCTCAGTTGAACTAAAGAAGGGAAGTAAGCTGTTATCTATGCTGTAAAGCACATGCAGCAGGGCCAAAGGACCCAAGGAGAAAATATTCCAGTTTAGACCTCTAAAGGAGACCAAAGTTACGAGAACCAAACTTCTGAGTTATAAGTCCAGCTCTGAGCCTTAAATGTGGGTGATCTTGGCCCTGCTCAATTTTCTCATCAATAAAATGCAAATAAAATACCATCTGTCATAAAGCACTCACTCTTGGTAGCCAGGTGCAGCGAGCGGCAGGCCCCTGAAGTCCCGGGACTCAGAGGTTGATGTGGGTTGATGACTTGAGCTCAGGCTCCAAGCCAGCCCAAGCAACAGAGTACTGTACAATGTGAGTTAAAGAAAAATAAAAGCTTACTGTTGTTAAAATAGTAACACCTAAAAAGTATGTACAAAGAAGTACTACTATTTTTTTGCCTTCAGGATATCTTTACTTAACTATCTCTGTCGTTGATATATAAACCATGAAGTTTATCTCATCCAACCATTGCAACAAGGATAATCAGAGAACTGCATTTGAATAGCTCTGTTTATTACAAGTTTGTCCCATATTTGGTATCTGGGGATGGAAAACAAAATAAGTTGGAAACTAATAACCAATATAAACCACAATGTTTAAACTAGAGGAAGTTTAAAATTATAACCTTTAATAAGCAATCTTTTCATGTAATTCTACTTTAGGATTACGTCTAGGTATCTTTTCACTTTTAGGTTCGTGAGCTTATTTATCTTCTTGCTAAAGTTCAAAATCTAATTTCTAATACAGGTTACTTACTATAATAAACTCTACAAGCTTTAAAATGACAGGTTGAAAGATACAATTTTTTAGAGTTATGAATTAATAGCTGTATATGTCAAAGACTTTGAAAGTGCCAACTTTTTCATATTTATAGATATATTATTGAAATGATAAAAAATGAACTGCGGAAAGAGGAAAGAACTGAGAACCACATGTAATGAATCAAACGTACTTAACAAGACATGTACAGACACTTTGGTGTGCATCTCTTTTATTACATTACATTAATCAAATACTACTAAAGACATCCATCTGATCAAAGTGTCACAATGATATTCTATAAAAACATTCTTTTGAACAGAGTTCATCCTGACAGCCATATCAACTACATTGTTTTAAGTGACTGTCAGGCCCACGCTTCCTAGAAATTAAGACACTTTATGTGCGTGTTCTTGAGACCTCCTCTCCCTCCACCCACCGCATCCCAGCCGAGCCCCGCCAGGGACAGCTTTTTAAAAGAAAATAAATAATTAGAGAAAATGCACAAACTGTCAGAAGGACATATAAAAATCCAGGTGTAAATGATGTTTTAACAAGTGAGATCTCATTTCATCTGATTTTTATGTTTTCACAAATTATAATAGGAAATTCTGGTTACTTAGCAAAACAGTCCATCTGACTGCAAGGGTTTTTTTTCCAAAGGTAACAAAGACCTGATGGTTATAAATAGTTATGATGAGTTATTTTTTCATTTTCATGCTGATAAAGTACATAACAATTGCAATTTTTTACCTTCAATCATTCATAATGTATGTTTGGATTTCTCTGTGTAAATTTTATTAGACTCCCACATTACAGAAAACTGAATCTACCACTTAATAGTCTACTTAATATTGAAATAAACATACATTAAAAAAAAGCAAATTGATGAGTAAGATGAACAACACCTCCAGATCCAAGGCATTAGACTATAAGAAAAAAACATAGTATTTTAGGTGCTATCTGTATAGTAGGATATTTCAGAAAAAATACTTCATTAAAAATACAATTTTTCTTAACTTTATAGAGCACAAGAAATACAACAGATCCATCGAGGTAGTAGTTACAAGTGTCTATACCTATGGCTTGGTTTTCCTTATTCTAAGTTAAATTGGATCTTCCAACAACTTAGTGCTAAATTTATTTTACTCTGAGAAGAGAAACTTCAAAAAACTTTAGTTAACTTATTAGTATGCAACTGAACAACCAAAATCTAACATCTGGAAGCTAGAAGCTAAATGTGAAATTAATTTTATTCTTTTTTTATTATAGAGAACTTATACAAATCTTGTGACAAGTAGAAAGAAGATAAAGGTGTCCATGAAATGCTTGATCACCTATGTAGGAGATGCATTTGGAAAAAAGTACAAATTAGGTCAAATGCACCTTTGTTTTTTGTGGAACCAGATTTTAGTACTTATATTACTTGCCTCCCCCTTAAAAAGACAAAGGGAAAACCTAACAAATAAGCAAATAATCTTATAATTTGATATACTATGGCTAGAAATCTCTCTTCTAAAATTGCAGTGATCACATAAAAAATTCAAAGTGTAGACACAGTTTTTAGGGCCTTGCCAGCCCACCTTTAAAATCTGGTTCTCTGTGAGACACCTGACCATCTCCACTTACTGCCGTTGCTACCATACAAACCTAACACATTCTAAGTACAACTATTTTTTATTAATCTTAAATGAGTTCTTACTTGTATGTAAAAGAACAATAAGACAGTTTTTTCAAAGTAACTCCTATTATTTTGTCTATTAGGCTAAGCCCCAGAAATCAAAGGATGGCAGGTTCACCCTTCAAATTTTACATTGAAAAGCTAGCTTCACTTTTTTCTGATTAACGTTCTATTTTTTTTAATTAATTACATTGTTGTTTTAGCATTGTAAATGTCAAAAAACATTTTATTTGATGGTGTAAGCTGAAGATGATCTTTACAGAGACTGCTTACTAGTTTTCTTTAAACAGTCCAGAAAAGCATACAAGGAAGAGTTTGAATTCACATAAATGTAAAGTATGAACTATTGAGTCCCATGACTGAAATTAGTCTTCTGTGATATAGAAGAGATTAGTAAAAGAAATAATTTAAGCACTTTTCTCTAATTCTGCCATAGTCCTACAAAATATTTATATTATTCTTACTTTACCCAGAAAAAAATGGAGGCTTATTTGAACAAACTGTTTAGCCCAGTGACATACTAATAATAAATAGGCAGAGTCCGAGTCCAAACTCACTGGAATCTAGGCCTTTCTGGCTCCTAAACTGTCTCTTGGAACCCGTAGACTGATGGCCTGAGAGAGGCTTGGTTCGGTTATCCTCATAATAATTTAATTGACCCATCTTTTCAAGCCCAAAGAGGTTCTTTTCTAAAACAGTGTTTGCAAAGACCTTGTAGCATTAGCCTAAGAAGCCCTCAGCATTGAGGGAACTCTGTAACCAACCAGGCATTGTAGGGGTCATTTCCTACAAGATTCTTTTCCAAACATTTAGACACAAAAATCATCAAAAAACTTGTAAAAGCCAAGTCACACTTGTTCAATATTTAAATTGCCTCTGTTTTTCCTCCTCTTTACTAGTCTAATGAGATTACAACAGAAAGTGACAGGAAGTAGCCAAATATAATTTAAGATAGAGATGATCATCTACCAGCCTGGTTTTGTCTCATCAACACAAACCTCCTCATTCTCCATGCTTTAAAATTTAGACATTTTTATATAAAATTCTAGATTTATGGCTCTTTTTAAGAATTTAGAAGATCTGCGACATTGTATGTTTATATGGCTATTGGCTAGAGAATAGATGTCTCTCCATTTTAAGAAAATCACATAATCTCCAGTTCTCTTGCTCTCACCCCTGTCCTCTCTATCCACCTCGTAACATGTGGAATTATGCTACTTACTTGACCCCGATATACTGTGTGTGTGTGTCTGTCTGTCTGTCTGACTGTCTGTATGTGTGTCAAAAGCATTTGTGGGATCCTTAAAGAAGTGGGCCAGCTTTGGTTTTCCCAATTTTTCTTGCTTCACTGTCAACAGTTCTCTGTGAATTTGGGGAAAGCTCATGGAAAAGAAAGAAATAGGCCATAACAGAAAAATAAAATCTGGCTTTGATCAGTTCATTGTTCTCTTCTAACAAGATAAACTGCCTTTGCTGTCTGGACCTCAATTGTCTAGTACAGAGGCAGAATCTGAGAAGGTTGGTTTGCTTCCAAAACACAGTAGAATTTCTCAACAGGCACCACCTCTCCGAGGAAGAGCAGCAGGCAGGTAAAGCAACCTGCCAATTCTCTGTGCCTCTTTGGAGCCACTCAAGGAGAACCTGGGGGTAAAATAAGAAACAAATGGCAGAGAAAGACCATTGAAAAAGAGATTTCCGGGTTGTGTCCCTTCCTCTTTTCTCTGTTTGCATCCTTATAGCCCCCTGTGAATTTTCCACTCATCTAGGGTTTTGCAACAGAGCAAATGGGCAAAAACAATTGGCAGGTGATTTCAAGTCATTACCTGCCTGCCATGCTAATTACAAGTCATTACCTGCCAGCAGCATGGAGTTTTGTACTGTTTGTGAGACACAGGGAGGTTCTACTTAATGGGAAGGATCATTTTTCTCAGACTAGAGAATGCCAGCCCTGGCAGCCCTGTGCCCAGCAGTGTGATGCAATGTGTGGCTGGCACACAGTCTGTGAGACCCATCCCTGAAGATGTGCACACATGAATCTTGCGTGGAAATGGCTGGAGGAATATCCATCTCTTTCTGTCATCCATTTTTTTTTGTCTCACATTTCATATTGCTATGTATTACGGGCAAAAAAGTCCACAAATCCCATTTTGCAGTTTTTCCTACTGTAACAACTCTTTGGAAATATACCAAATACAGAGTAAATATAACTCTATCATGTTAAAGGTGTGTTTCATAATAAAAATAGTTCAGGCTCGCCATCCACTTCTATCAAAAAGATAAATTTCCATGATAATCTTAATTCTCACTTACAGACTGAGTATTGCTAATGTCTGTAAATTATGCATTTCTCTGTTATATATAAGTCATCAAAAATTATCATTTGTAATCCATGTTACATGTAAAATGTAACGCAATGGATAATTAAAATTGTAATACTTTCCAGGTACTTTTTAAATTATTAAGTGCCCAGTTCTGTTATTTTGTTTGCATCCGGTCTCAACGTAATAAACACAGGAATTTGTCAGTTTTTAATTGACATAGTTAAAATCCCCTCATTTTACTCTTCTATGTGCTTCCAAAGAACGTAGGACATGCCAGGTATGTCACACACTGTATTTTACCTAAACTTTGAGAATAAGCTACAGCATTTTCCAAAATGATACTTCCTTTTTATTCAGCAGCTTGAACGTAAAGACAAAATACTCTTCTGACTGCAAATATAGCAATTATACCAAGTTATGCTTTGACACTGTTACCACAGGCAAGTGGCCAAAGAGCATCCGCAGTCAAAATATCTAAGCAAGTTAACAAGCTCCCTTTACTCTCTACAGAGCTGGAGAAGAAAGGGACTCCGACCCCTGAGAAATGTTAAAATGAAGGAGAAAGAAAGGCTGTTGGTGTTTGTTAAAGAAATGGTGTCAGTGTCTTGGGCTGATCAAGGTGCAGAATCTGGGCCCCGACAGTCGCCTCGGCCTACATTTGACAGAAAGCCTTTTCCAGTTCAGATCTGCTTGATGATCTCAACTAATGAACGAGTCGGGTCTGCAAGCCCTCACACCGGAACTACACCTTACTTTATGGTTTGGTCGCGCTAGGTCGCCCTCCCTGTCACCTCTCTGCTTTCCCGCCATTTGTGAGGCTACATTTTACCTCCTCTTTTTTTCAGTCCCATTTTACAAAAATATCACCACATTTACCACACAAAAAGACATCGAAACTAATTAGTAAACTCCAAAGAACTATTACAAATTATTTTGCTTCCGCCAGAGATATCAGATTTAATTAGGTGATCGGTGTTGATGGGGTACAAAAACAAAAGCTATCTCCTCTTTGAAAAGGTTCAGGCCCTGTACAGACCCAGTCTTCCCACTATGACACAAATAATAATTGAGCATTTCTTAAAAAAAAAAAAAAAGCAAAAGGGACAGGCATGAAAAGAGGTTTCTATGTTAGCGACAAAAGCTTTCAACTAAGGTTTGTTTTCTCTTTTTACCAGGTGATTTAGATACCAAAAGCTTACCATCTATAAAGGGATATCTGTAGCCTACATGATGCAGAATATAAAGGGGTCCTAACAAGCATAATTTTTGCAAATGATTAACCAAAATTTAGTCATCTTCAATGATTATCACCAGACTTGCTTAATATCACAATGAAAATCATTTCTTTCTCTCCAGGTTATCCATCAGATAATAAGATTTTTTTCAGCATATAAAACAAATGGTTTGGGGGTTGGGGATTTATCTCAGTGGTGAAGTGCTTGCCTACCAAATGCAAGGCCCTGAGTTTGATCACCAGTGACCCCCCCAAAATGGTTCAAGCATAAAGTTACTGTAATAACTCAAAAGATCTGAATTTTAGAGTGATGGATTTCTTGGCCATAAAGGCAACAAGAGAAAAATTGTAGATTCTGAATGACCCCACTTCCAACACAGCACTGGGGACTGCAGTCAGCTCTGCTGCTATCGTTCACTAAGAGGGCGTTATTTTGATATATAAGCAATAAATAATAAGATGATAACATTATTCTTAATCAATCTTTATTATAAATGAGTTGCCAATCTCAGATAGATCCATGAGATCTTAAAAGAAGGCGTCATCGAAGAAAGGCAGCTTATTAAAAAGTATATGCGGGGAAAGAAGCTGAAGATGCAACGCCGTTCTTCATCTTCATGCCACAGACAGGATTGGCAGCATTCTTTAAACAGAAGTCATCGTCATTCTAGCCCTTACGCTGTATTTCACATTTACACGCACCCAGAAACAGACGTATATAGAAATGATGAAGGCAAACATACACATATTAGTTTACACATGATAAGCAATGAACCCTTTTTTATTCTAACTGGTATTTACAGTGCGAAGCAACTCTGAATAAGGTTTTTTACACGCTGTTGTTAAACAATTTTCCTGGGACTTTTGCCCAATAAATGCACATAACTTATATGACGGAATAGCCTTAAAGCAAGCCTGAAACAGTCATGCAAGTTACCAAAAAGGCCAATGCAATATTTCCCGAGTTTAAGTACACCTCAAAATTCCTTTCTTTGCTCTTAAAACGTCAAAAAGAAAATAATTTTCTATGTTGGAATTTAAATGGTATCATTCCGCGTGAAAAGAGTTACTGAGACATTTGTGGGAAGTCAACAAAAATAATTTGGACATATTTTGAACTTATTTTATCTGACTCCTCGACATTTAATTTGGTGTGAAAAACGGCAACGGTAGAAAACAGATGTTAAGGGGCCAAGTATATAGCAGAGGTCAAAACAAACATAAAACACCGCTTCCATTTCTAAAAGAAGGGAAAAAAACCACGATTCCTCTAGCAACAGGTTCTATGTTAAACCTGCTTTTTTATTGTTCTGCTTGTGATATCTGTAGACTACACAATGCAATACTGTCTGCCATGGAGCAATACCTCTCAGCACTAGTAATTTAAGACTTTCTTCTCTGTAATACACTGAGCCATCATAACCTGTCTCTTCCCATTTAGTTTAACCTACAACCACCACATACTGATTTGGCTGTGTGTGGCTTTTTCTATTGCCATTTATTACTCTGCTCGACTCCTGAAATTCTGTTTGCAATTTAAGGCCACAAATTAGAAGCGTAAGTCATCTGTTTCCTATAATCCCCCTGTCAGGACTGGAATCGCATTTGGAGCTCAGTACTGAGCCCGGCCGGGGCCCTTTACAGACTTTCTGATTGGCTGGCCTCTCTAAAAGCTGCAGCGGAATAAATAAAATGCTCTGGAAAAATAGAGCTTAAAAAAAAAGATGAAAGAAAAGAAACTGGGTTTCAAATATTTTCTTCTCCTTTCCATAATTATTAAATCAATTGTTACAAAAGAAGATTTTTTTTTTTCAGTAAATAGCAGAGCTGAATATTACTTCTTTAAGGACAAAATGGTGAGTGTTTAAATTCCCATCTGGGAGAAAAGTGCTATCCTACTTCAAACAGCTATGTGTTTTTGCTGCATATGGAATATCTTTTATAAGTCTTGCCATGTTTCTTATAAAACATATTTTGCTCTACTGCATACGTACTAATTAACTGGGTATTTTTAAATAGTATCATAAATCTTTTGCTAAACTAAAAGTCTATGGAATCCTAATCCACTCATCCAACCAAGCTTTCTTTTTTAATATATTTTGGCAAGTTTCACTTAGTACCTTGAATTTTACAGGAAGGTTTCAAGAAATCAAATAGAAAATCAATTTATCTTTTTAGAAAACATTCATCATTCTAATAAAATGAATTTTTAAAAGTTGAGAACATCACTGTTTTCTTCTTTCCCTGTTTCCTTGGTTTATTTTAACAGTCTTCCTACAACCCCTGCTGAGGTTTTAGAGTCTTTTAGTGTTTCATATTTTTAAATACTCTGCTTTCTTTCCACTATTCCTAGTGTTCAACATATCAGATTACATACTAAAAACAGGAAGATGGAAAAGATAAATGGAAAGAAATAGAGAAGAACTATATCTAAACATTCTGAGTTCCCAATGCAATGGTAAACTGCTACTGGGCTTTAGAAAATCATTAGTTAACTGTAATATAATCCAAAAGACTGACTCATGTTTATTAATGTATTTTTATTAACCGTACCTGGACTAAAAAGCTGGAGATAGATGAATCAATATTAACTGCAGGCCCTGAAAGCAGAGCTTCTATCTCAAAACAAAACGAAATTCACCGGGAAAAATTATACATGTAATAAAAGTTAAATCTTACACAAAAATAAAAATAATATAAAATAATAATAATTTTTAGAGAAAAATTATCTTAAGAAAAACAAAATAATTTATATGAAAACAAAGTAAGTATGATACTAAATTGTTTTAAAGGTGGGGGATTGTTTACAATACCATTCCTGAAATGGTCTGTGCTTCTGTAACTTAAATTTGGCTTCTAATTTTTTATATCAGTTTTTGCAAGCTGTTTGTCTATCGTGTGGCCTGTGATCTCTGATTTTAAAAGAAACAAAGGAAGAAAACTCGCCAAGATGTTGAGGTTTCAAAGGAAAAAAAAAAAAAAAACCCAAATAACTACTGTACATGCGCACTGATTATTTTCTTGATTTTTTTCAACTACACTTTCTGTGTCACAGATTTATTTAATAAACAAATGCATCTTCTGGGCCCATAATACACAAATGCATGCTACTGTTAATTCATTTACAGAATGCGCCGTGCTGGCCCCTGAGCAAAAGAGCAATCTTGTTATAATGAATGTGTACTATTCTTAATAAGCACACTGTAGCAACGACCCGCACTGCACACAAAAGCACACCCAAACCATTTGGTTTGTTCCCAGGGCTCGGACACCAGCACCACTATTAAATAGCTGTGCGCTCGGAGAGCAATCCAGTATTGGCATGCAAATGAGCGCACGAAGAGGCCAGATGCTGCTCTTTAGAAAGGAAAAGTGCCTCGGCTCAAATTTGGGGGGAGAGAAAACCTGTGAATGTTACAAGCACAGGGCAGCCTCTCCAGTGCAAGCCATTCTGTCCCCGACAGGGGCAGCCCTGCCGGTGGGATGAGCCCAGAGAACACGCAGAGGTTAGAACTTCTTGGAAACACGTGAATATTGAAGTGCTCCATATTTCCGTGGGGACACTGCATTGCTGACCGCTTTCGGGTTTTATTTTTTTTTTAATTTGTTTATTTTGGTTTTAGTTTTTCTTCTTTTCTCGTCCCAAATGATGCCTCTTAGTTTGAAAACCTAAAAGATTGCGTCGCTGCTTCTCTACTTCATCATATTAGTTAAGTGATTTTGAATGCTTTATCCTTTCAGATAAAATATTAGATTATTAAAAGGAACATGGCTTTTTTTCAAACTAGCTTTTCGTGCCTGGTAGTGAACTATGTCTGGAGTCTGGCGGGGCTTTTATAACTTGTGGTGAGCCTACGACCTGCAAGCTGCAGCCTTTATCTCATGGTGGCAACTGACTGCCTGGAGGACAGAAGAGAGGGGAAAGTCAACACCGAACCGGGGCTTGCAACCACATTGCTCAGCTGTGTCCCAGCCAGAATCAGAACAATGTTTTTTCCTTTTGCCTCATTTTTCATTCTTTTTTTTTTTTCTCCACATTTGGGCAGTCATTGATTTTTTTTTAATTTCATTGAGATAAATGGAGATAATAAGGACTGAAGTTATGGGAATGTATTTCAAGAAATTGACTAGTCAAAAAAACAAAAGAAGAACACCTGTACATGGTAGAATTCACAAGATTCTTGTAATGTAGCTAATTAAAATATTTGAGGATAACTAACCCATTCCCTTTATAATAAAGGCATTTTGAGATAGGACCTTTCTCTAATCTTGTTATGAACAACTCATATAATAATAAACTTTACCATATGTCGTATTTCTATAAGCATTTACTGAGCACCTACTTACAGACTGGATACGACATTAAGTCCTTAGATGATTCGTCTTGCAGCAAATGAAATGGCACACAGTAGTCAGCATGTCTACAGACTAGCCTCAGTGACTACACTGAGCACAAACTATTATAAACCTCTCAATAAATAAAACTTCCATACAGAAATATTCTAGTAAGAATGGAAAAACAAAAATATAAAATATTTTTATGAATATATCTGGTGGGATTATTTATGTCATTTTGACTTCTGGCTGATCATAGCATTGTCTCTAAATTTCTGAGGAGATCTTTTCCACCAGCAAATAGGTACGTACAGTTCATCCATACATTTAGGAAATGTCAACTTAGTCGTGCTAGTTTCCTAGGGCTGCTGCCATAAAATACTACATGTGGCTGAAAATAACTGAAATGTATTCTCTCACCATTCTGCAGGTTAGAAAGCCAAAATACGGCAAGCTGTGTTCCCACTGAAACTCCTAGGGGAGGGTACCTCTGTCTGCCTCCCCAGACATTCCTTCACATGTGGCAACAGCCCTCCAATCTCTGCCTCCATCTTCACAAGGCTGTCTGTTTTCTATGTCTGCGTCTCTGCTCTTTTTACACAGACACCAGTCGTATTGGATTAAGACACACCCTCGCGAAGCATGACTTCATCTTAACCTGATTATGCCTGCAAAGTCCCCATTTCTGAATCAGGTCATGGCCACAGACGCCAGGGGTTAGAACTTGAGTATCTTCGGGGGAACACAAGTCAACTCATAACAAGCACTTACCCAGTACCAGACACTTGCAATTGGGTGTTTTTTCATTTTATTATGGAAAAAAAAAATCTTGTGAATTCTGTCATGGAAGTCATTATAAGAATGATGTTGCATGTATCTGTTAATTTTTAAAAAATTAATAAAAGAAATTGCAGAAGATAGTCTTTATTTCGTCACAGAGTACTTTCTCTGAGAATTCGTGGGAGAAACAACGGAGAAAAAAATACAAATATCCTTTTATAAAAATTGGACCCATTTACAAAGTTGTAAAATTTATACTCATTTTACAAGTAGAGCCACTTAAGAAAGATTTGGCTATGTAATGGGCCTATTGTGGCACCAGGTATACACCACAAGTTTCTCTCTACGATCTCACTGAATCTCCATCATGAAATCTAGGATTTTGATAAGCGGACCATATTTCATCTTCCTAACTCAGAAAATAAGTAATTAAAAGTTAGCAAGAGAAAAGCACTCATCCAATGACATGTACTGGATCTATAGAACAATCAGAATTACAAGTCAGCAGTCTTGAAATCACAATTAATGATGTAGTTTTACTCCTTTTCAGAGAATCAAGAAATCGTGAAAACCATCGCTCAAGCGTTTATTTCAAACGGTATGTACTTTGCTCTTCCGCAGTCTCCAGATATCTCTTTATGCAATCTCTAAACATCCACTTTCTGAATCCAGTCACTAAATGGCACAGGATGACATGTAGGGTGACAGTTGTTGAATGCGTTCCCACAATTACATAATTTTAAGATCACATTCATGCACTTTACCATAACCATTATCATAACTAGATTTTTCTGCTACTCACACACCCCTGAGGCACTTTTCCCTAAGGGAATACAGCAGGAGTTACTCAGTCATCTCCTTGAAAACCTGTCTATAAGTGGGGTTTTTTTCAAAACACATGTGCACTCAGTTTAGTAGACGAGAGTCCTTGCTCCTTTCCCTGGTGCATGACAAACGAATGCAACAAAGCTGAATGGTCCCACCATGCTGTTTCTGGCTTTACCAGTGATGTGCTATGCATTTCAGCCAAATCGCTCACCCCTTCCAAGGACACGGGCTTCCAGTGGCAAACTGGAGGTTGTTCATTTCATGAGATCATAATCAGAAGACAGGGAAGTCTGCGCTTGAAAGTTTCTATAGATATAGGAAAGTATTATTGTTACTACTGCTGTTGTTTATGACTAATACAGCAGCAGAAATTAAGGATTTAACATCTCCCTGTGGAATTCACTGTGGCCTCCAGAACCTGAGATTTAATTTTAAAAGAATCAAATTTCTAGTCTGCTTTACAGGGGTGACTGAGAACGTGTGCTGACAGACTGTTGTCTTCAGAGGCAATATCCAGACACACAAGACAATGCCCCAGTCTGAACAGGGTGACCCTTTCCCATTCATCTTAATGGAGTGCTAAACTTGAAGCCTAATTAGGTCCACTTAAATGCCAACATTATTATACTTTTCTCTGCTTATCTTCATACCAGAAACAATCAACTAATGCACTCATTTAATCTGGATGCGTGCAACGATCACATCCAGACTCCCTGTCATTTTGATAGCCTGCTTCGCAGTCATAAAAGTACAAGTTTTAAACTTGCACTTTGGTTGTTTTTAATTATCTATGTAATTAGATTATTTTCTATTACCTTGAAACTTAGAGGTGAGACTGTATATACATCTGTGTGATGTTTAAAAGGCAGCAGGCCCTGATCAGCATTCCCATAATGAGAAACCAATATCAAACTTGCTACCAGGATAACAAACGAAGTGTGTTAAAGGAGAGATCCCATTCCTGCCTCTTGGGAAGACTCGCCGATTTACAGTTTCTCCCTCATGTACATAGTCAAGCTTTTTACACTCCCTTTCTGATTCATCATCACTGCTCAGATCCCATTTTAACTTTTAATTCCTACAACAAACCTTGAGCAAGACAGAATTAAAAATATATAAATTTGCACTAGACTATTTTGTCCCTGGTAAGATCCAGATCTAAGCCTTTAATGCAAAGTCCTTGACTACCTTATAAAGTATCTCGTAAAAGTGTATTTATTTACTCAGGCCTATAAGGAGATTAGTCTGTTTTCCTTTAGTGGTTTCTGAGCCAAGATGGCACACAAAAAAATTTTTGGAAGTTCATCATCCAGGCTTGCGGATAAAGACATTAGTAATTGCCTTCAAGATGAGACAAATAGATCACTCCTCCGCCTACACATTCCTCTGTCTTGAACTACATCCCATGTACCCAATGCATGTGAACATTCAAGAACATAAGACTTGTTAAGAACATATTCCCAGTGTCTACAACAGACATTATCAATTCCCTCTTTGGTCTTCTGGCCCTTCCTAGACACAAAGAAGATGTTTCCCAGCCTCCTTGGCAGTTAGGCAGAACTGTAACTAGTTCTGGCCAGTGAAGCTGGCCATGGAAGTCACTTTGGAGAGAATGTACTTAAAAGCCAATGCATAATCTTCAGTGCTTCCTTCCTCTTCTCAGACAAACTCTGAGCCTCTGTGCTGAGAAGAAAGTGCCATGAAATGGAAGCATCCCAGAATGCCGGATGCCTACAGAGAGAAGCCATGGAGAGAGGTCTGAGTGAGCAAACAGTCCCCATGTCTGAGAAACCTACTGTTCCTGCTTTTTGTTTGCTTGTTTGTTTGTCTTGGGGATTGAACTCAGGGCCGTGCACTTGCTAGGCAAGTGTTCTATCACTGAGCGAAATCCTCAACCCCTGTTCTTGTTAACCATTGAGATTTATTTGTTACTGTAACATCATCTTCTCTGTTGGACTAATATAATGTCTCAAAATTCATTTCCAAGCCAAACTTTACTAGAAGAACACTAATATATTGTCATCACACTGTTCTCGCTTCAACTACGAGAGAATGAACACATTAAGATGTGGAAGTCACCCCAGACAATCCACCAAGTTCTGATTTCACTCTTCAACACTGCCTGCCTTGTGTCATACCGCATGATCTTAAAAGAAGTGAATAAGTCGCATCCCACACAGCTTTTTCCACCGAGTGAGACTTGGAAGATCATAATTGTTCACAATGCTCAGGACATTTTCCAGACAAAGAGAATTAACATTCAAAGCCAATCTAGAGTCAAAGGGGGATCCTTATGCAAAATCCTAAAATTCGGGTCTGAATTATCCATGTATGCATTAGCCTGCTAAAGAAATAGGGAGCAAACTATACAGAGTAATTGAGAGAGACTGGAGAAAACAAGTTGTAAGTAAACTTTAAGAGGAGGCCAACATTAATAAAAATATCAAATCACATCTAACTTTGAACTAAGCAGTATTTTTGTTTTTATTTCAGGTGTGGCTAAAACATTCAACTTTTTTTTTTTTTCAGACCTGGAGATAGAAGCTAGGAACCGATAAGCTATATCTCAAGCTTGCAAGCATTTAAACCTTTAAAACAGTTACTCTAACAACTTTGAAAGGCAAATAATTAGTTTTTACTTTGGCAAAGACGTGTTTAATGTGTTTACATTAAAATAGGTCACATGGCACTAAATGGTGTCTGCAGTAGGAATTTGTTTCCTACTTACAGGCTTATTTATGCAAATTCCCTAGTGGATCCCTAGATGCTGGTGAGTTTCTGCAGGATTTAAAAAGGAAAATGAAACCAGGCGTTGTGGCATACCCCTGTAGTCCCAGCACTTGGGAGGCTGAGGCAGGAGGATTGCAAATTCAAGCCCAGCCTAGCAATTTAGCAATGTACCAAGACTAGCAATTTAGCAATGTACCAAAGAAAGAAAGAAAGAGAGAAAGAGAGAAAGAAAGAAAGAAAGAGAGAGAGAGAGAGAGAGAGAGAGAGAGAGAGAGAGGAAGGAAGGAAGGAAGGAAGGAAGGAAGGAAGGAAGGAAGGAAGGAAGGAAGGAAGGAAGGAAGGAAGAAAAATAGGTCTGGGCATGTAAGTATGAAGAATCTGGGTTCATTCGCCAGAACCAGAAAAAGGGGAGGTGAGGGAAGGAAAGCGAACTTTAAGGAGCCTTACTAAAGAAAAGAGGGGGAGTGTAAACTGGAGATCAAAGGGGAAGCTATGCAGGCAGGAACAGACAGACCACATATTTAGGGAGTCCTGTGAGTTAACTAACACCAAGGAGCTATTTGGCAGTAACAGAAATTGCAGCCCATGCACACAGTGTTATGGCTCGTATCTAGATAGCCCACTAGAGCTCCCTGTGGTCATAGGTGCAACTTTTCAGAGGCGGCTGGCTCTCAGGTGTGTGATACTGGGACTAAGGGTCTGTGATTACTAAATTAGTCCACTGATTGGTTTAACATGGTTTGGATTTGAATAAAGAGCAATATCCACCCTGGGTGTTG
This sequence comes from Hystrix cristata, assembly GCA_004026905.1. NCBI lineage: Eukaryota > Metazoa > Chordata > Mammalia > Rodentia > Hystricidae > Hystrix > Hystrix cristata. Next base: position 26,624 of record PVJO010006695.1, read on the forward strand.
GTGGCACCACCCAAAAGCCTGGTAGCCAGGATGGGATGAAAGGGAGAGGGTGGCTTGCTGCTGTGGCTTCTGCCTGCCAGGGCATGAACTGTTTGTCCTCTGTGATGCCCTCTGCCAGGCCACCCTGCCTCACAGCCAGCTGACCATTGACTGAAACCTATACAAACTGTGAAGTGAAATCAACCTTCCCTCCTTTAACTTGTGGACACTAGGCATTTTGTGTCAGGAAAGAGAAAATAACTAAGACATATATTGAAAGACATGCCAACATGGGAGTCATTTAAGATTGGAAAAGTAAAACTTCAGTTTATGAGCTCTGCACCACTAGGCAAGTCAGTCTTGCCATCAGAAAAATGGGGGAAAATACCTCCCTTTCAGGGTTAATTTGAGGATTAAAATTTGAATAAAGCCGTGCTTGTAATGCCCTAAGCTAGGCACAATCATACAAGGTGAGTTTTAGTTGATACTAACTATAGTTAGAATGCATGCAGTGTGAATTTAACTTATATTAATTAAACCAAATGTACACAGGAAATAATAATAGCTTTGCCAATGGGCCCTCTCTGTGATTGTAGTTCTCTGAGTGAGTGGAAGGATAGAAGTCTGACATTTCTTCAGTTGGTCCCAGTTCCTAGATAGCTGTGATGGTATGAGCACCTTCCAGGGACATACATGAGTGGAAGAACAGAATGTTTGGGATAATTTTCACAATTTAGAATGTGCCCTGTGAGCATCGGTTTTCGAATCTAAACACTTTGTAAGACACAACTCTATTGAATTAATATGATGAAGAAGCTGTGTATTGCAATTTGTGAAGCCGTGTATTGTAATTTTGTCATTCAAAGCTTTGTAGGCAAAATCTTTGTATAGTCCCTCTTCCATCAAGGAAAAGTAGTGTGGTTTTGCAGAACACAGCACTGGGGTCAGCAGTCCTGGGTTCAAATTCTAGCCTCACCATTTATTAATTCTAACATAAAAAGATGTCCTGACCCTTGTTCAACTTCAATTTCTTCATCAATAAATTTGAAATAACTTCAGAGGAATGAAATAAGGACTAACTCACACATATAATGTGTTTAGTATAATGCAATCAAAAATCTTAACTCGTTCCAATTCTCAGTTTCCTATAACTATACTGTAAAATTTTCAGAACATTCTAATAATTTGTGTGCATTTCTCTTACTACAGCATAAGCTTATTCAAGGCAGCTTTTTTTTTCTTTTTTGTGGTATTTTGAAATCAGGGCTATTCTCTCACTGAGCTCTATACTAAGCCTTTTTTTTTTTAAATTTGAGACGAGATCTCTCTTTAAATTGCCCCAGCTGGCCTTGAACGTGTAATCTTCCTGTCTCGGGCTCCTGAGTAGCTTTTGTTACAGGTTTGCACCGCCATTTCCGGCAGCTAGGACCTTTGTACTTGGTACTCAAGTGTCTGAAAGGGAAGAATTTGAAGTTCAGGTATGACAGGAGGAATTAAGAGAGACCAGTGGTTTCTGAACACAGATGAAATAAAACTACACTACCTCCTAGAAATTTGAGAAATTCACCCTCAAGCATTGTCACTATTCCTTACCTCAAAATTTCTCTCCTCAAAAAAAAAAAATTTTTTTTCTCTCCTTTGTCCTTCTATGGGCATCCATTATCACTGTCTTTATACTACTTGGCCAGTGTCGCCACCACAGCATTGTTGCCAAATCCAATATCCTCCTTTTTCCCTATCGTACTCCACCTCTCAGTACCACCGACAAGGCTGATTGGTTTTTTTCCCGAAACATTTTCTTCTCTTCCCTTCCACAACATCATGTCCTCACGACTTTCCCTCATTCACTTCCCTTCACTGACTCCTCTTAAAATGATCTTCTGCGCTCTGCAGAACTCATCTCATTCCTGTCCTCTTCTTGATCAATAATAGTCTCCTACTAGTAAGTTCATCCATCATAGATTGAATGGTGAGCCCGCCCAAATGCAAACAAGCCCAAATCTGTATTGCTAACCCTGACCGTTATGCAGAAATTCAGATTCAGTTGTTACTTAATATTTCCACCTCTGTGTCAAATAAATGTTTTAAAATGTATATACACGAATGAGAAAGTGTGGCTCCCTCTCTCTACTCCAGACAATTCTGGTGTCGGGCTCTCCATCTCAATAAGCAGCACTATTCTCCATGGAGGGCAATATCATGATTTTGTACATGACTTCTCAAACTTTAATGTGTGTATAAACCATCCGTAGATCTTCTAACCCAGTAGGTCTGGAGGATCGCATATGATTCTGCATTTACCACTATCTCCAAAGGGTGCAATGCCACTGGTTTTCAAACCACACTATTGAACAGCAAAGACCTTGGATATAATTCTCAGTGCCTCTGTTTCCCTAACACACTTCCCTATACACGCAAGCAATCAATAGTGCCTAAAAAGTGCATTTCTCCACAATCCGAGTTCTCCCAGTCCACAATTAACATCTTCTCAAAGCCAACATCATCTTCCTTCTGTATTACTGTAATAGATTCCCACCTAGTCTTCTGCATCTATTTTTCTGCTTCTGTCTCTGAAAGAAGCACTAGAATTTAGCTCTTTTCAGAAGCCAGCCAGTTTCTCAAATAAAGAAAGAACCCCTCTGAGCATAGGCTTAATTTCCAAGACTCTCCATTGACCATTTTAAAAAAGCTTTACTAGTGCTAAAATTTGAGAAAGATTGATACAGGCCATTCGCATATTCCTTCATCAGTTTCAAGTACTTGGAAAGCTGGTAACTTCAGAAATATTTAGTCTGGGCATTAAACAATGTCCAAAGTGTCCCTTAGATCCACTCAGTATTTCCCAGCATTCCAAATACACTGGAATCTTTTTACACATCTGAGTCTATCTAGAAAACAGGACTCTGTCTAACACCTTTATTCAACTTCATTTTACCTTCCATATCACTTGCTTTTGTTTCCTCAAATTTAGCTAATGCCACTAATACCAGTGGGTCTTGGTGTCCAAGGACAGAGTTAATACTGGGTTATGAACTAGCCATTCTGGGCAACTCTCTTACACACACACACACACACACACACACACACACACACAGAGCGAGAGAGAGAGAGAGAGAGAGAGAGAGAGAGAGAGAGAGAGAGAGAGAGAGAGGGAACACCTATTCAGTTGCTAGAAGAAATTCCAAATAGGCATTCATATCTGAACTGTGATATATATTTTCCCCAGTAGCTCAATGAACCAAATCTTAGCAAACTCAACTTGGTAGATTTGATATTCTTAGCTACACAACCACAATGTCTACCAGCTTTCAGTTTTAATCCTAGAAATATTTCTGTGTCAAACATGGCTAGCTTCAAGATGAGAACTTTTATAAGTCAGTGGTGAGTGACTTAGTGAAAAATGTTTCAATACTAGTGTATGCTGATACTGTGTTGGTTGCTAGAATCCATGAAATCACTGTGGATCCACGTTTTATCTTCAAATTTAAAACAAAAGCAGATATTGTAGGTTGCTTTGTGGGTCAAAATTGTCATGAATTGTTCCAGCTGCATGTGGAATGTCATGAGCCTTTTATTCTACAACCCACCTCGAGGGTCTTTGTTGACTCCTAAACACTTTCAGCTGCCAAAAAATTAGTACTATGATTAGAGTCATTAATTGAGGGTGATACTAGCTTAGTAGGTTCAGCTGAAAAGAGTATAGGGACCATTAGAGAAAAATTGAATAAACTACTTGTTCACCAATCCCCAACTGGTTGCATCTGGGGGTTGTGTGACTAAGAAAAACACGTTAGTGAAAGTGAGAACGATGTTGTACAGTTATCACTTAGATTCACCTAATGCATAATGTTATTAATTCTTACAGGAATTTTGTTTTTTATGGATCAGATTATGCACCCCATAATAAAAAAAACAGAAACTCAAGGAAATAGCTAATTTTTTTTCTCAATGTCAATATTAGAAAAGATCCTATCAAATTCAAATGTTGCATACTTATAATACCACTTTACAATTATCAAACATGGGTATCAAAGCACATTCAGGTACATATAGTATATTGTTAATTTTAATAATCATTATGAACTTACGAGGTAGAAAGAACAAAGATTATTCCCTTCATTTAAAACACTGATACTAAGAATCAGAGATGTTAAGTGATTTACTCAAGATCACAGAAGTAACATGTGGAGCCGGAGTGAATTCCAGGGCCAGCACTTTTTCTATTAGACAATACAAACATAACTACAATTCCCAGAAATTTTAGATGGTAGAAGCAATCTTTATTCAATAACACTTTGTTCAGAGAAATACTTACTTTGTCTTGATTAGGCTCTTTTTCTAGCCATAATGATAGATGACTGATTCAAAAATTGTATACACACTGATATGAGAAATCACATTCTAAAGACGCAGACCCATCCCCACACATTTTTACAGTGTTTCTTATCATGCTAATGTAAAATGCTAAGGGTAGCAAGAGCCAAGAGACTAGGAAAGGACATTCATTAAGTGAAGAAACAGCACATATTGATTTTTCTTTCCATTGTAGAGACAGGTAATACAATTTCATTGCCTATCCAATATGAAAATAGGCCTTAATGGAGTTATGGTTTATGATTTGGCCATTGTGTCAGACTTCATTTTCAGCAATCTCTCCTCCATGTCGGAGTCCACCCCAGAACACTGGCTAAGCAAATAGCTAGATCTAACCATGTAGGACCAAATGCCCTGTGTTTGGGCATGAGACAAAGTAGATGAAAAATAAATGAGTGATGAGCCACTCTTAACAAGTAGTCCAGCGGCGATAAACCTAGCTGAAGAATCTTGGAGATGCATGTACCTGAATGCTGTCCCATTGTAGAAAAAGACACCACCTCAGACAACATGGTTAATAATCTGAGGATCGCAGCAAGTTAACAATTTATTAGTTGTGACAGAGTTCTTTCTAGGCATGAAGTAGCCTCAAAAAAAACAGAAAAGTGTAGGTTCCTTGATTTCACCTGGATTATTTCCTTAAAATCAGTGGTAAATTTTATTGGGAGACAATTCTCAATAGGTTTCTCACTTTTCTGGGTATCTTGCAAGCAGACTCACTGGCTGATTTGTCCCAGATTATATCTGCAAGCATATTTATAAGCAGTCTTTGAAGATAAAGTCTCCCCTAAAACAACGGACTGGCGTGTTTGTCATCCTCTGTGGAATCTTCAGGTTCCCTGAGTGGAGGATTCCTGTCCAGAACACAACTAACTGCAAATGCAGATATCACCTGGTTACCCAGGAAGAATGGGGGCTCGGGATACCAAAGATTCTGATACTTGTGCTGCTCAGTGTAATGAAGTCCTCCATCTCTGACCTACATCTCTCTCGATGACCTGCCCTTCAAATCACCAGGTAAAAGGGACAGTGTAAAACAGCCATGATCATTCGCATTCACTGTCTCAGTGAATTCGTTAAATTAAAGATTTATAGTGGTAACCACACTTTCCTACTATAGAGATTAGTGCTCACCCTTACTTCTTGTGCTTCCTGTTGCCAGTTCGATGAGCCTCTCTTCGGTATCCTTGGGCTAAAGAAGAAAAAATTTAATAAAAAAAAATTTACCTCAAATTTTTAGATCAGCACTGAAAAAGATAAGAAATTATCCAGTAGTCTACATACATTTGTTAATACAGATGAATTAGGTTAAAATAAATTTCATACAGAAATGACTGACAGAATCTTTATCCTTACAAAGCTCACACACACACACACACACACACACACACACACACAAAAGCACATATTTCTGGGCATTCCCAAGGAGTGACACTGGTCAGCCATTCACTGTTTTCAGCTTACTACATGAAATGACCTCCTCCAGGTTTCTCAATGGAAGTCAGTAGTTCTTCACTGGTGGTTGTTATCCCACATGACACAGCATCCTGGGCATTATCCCGCAAGGCCCACAACTCAGCGACAGGTGCTGGGGCCAGCTACCCGTGGAAGTTTGCAGAATAGTGGTCACTGCTGTTTCTCACCCTGGGTGTCACAGTCCTTTCTGCTCTGGTGTCCACAGAGGAGAAGACATGGCTCATCTTGTGATACACCCTGTGCTAACTAAATGCTGCCTGCACAACGCAGTTACTTCTAGATTTGCCCAGAACCAGACTGAAATATGAACCACCACATGCAGGATTTCTCCCCGTCCTCTTCAGTGGTCCATGGACAGCTACAGAATTCTGCTTTCTCCTCTTAGTTCTCATTCAGATCTTTTAGACTCAGTTCACCGAGACTTCTGCGAAGACAGTGTCCCAGTCATCCAGACATTTCTGGAATCTTGGAATTGGATACGGTGGATACCTTCTGCCCTAAGCAACTGAGTGGCTCATTTCCTTACCTCTTCCAGGTTTGGCTGAAAAGTCACCTTGCTGGGAAGACTTTCCGGACCACATATGTGAGGGTGGGAACCCCCACTCCACTCCCGACTTTTTATACCCTTCTTTGTCTTTCTTCTGTGACACTCATCCTTTCTAAATATATTATAAGATGTATCTATATTATCTTCTCCTTCCAATAAATTAACAGCAAAGGGTAAAAGTTTTTATCTTTTTGTTTCACAGATATGTTCAGAATGAAGCCTAGCACCATTTGAGGAATCTTACATGTGTGGTGTGTTCTTCTCACATAAATTCTATTGGTCACATTCCCATTGAATCTGGCATCCACTAAACATACTTTGGCTAAAAAGATAATTGTGAATAATGATGCAAAGAACATATAATTCACTTGGAGGGCCAGGTAGTTGGACAAATTCTCATAATCTATTTTCTCTTTCTAGTTGCTTTTCTTCTTTGAAATGACAGCAAAAGTACAAATAATTTTAGTCTGGACTTTGTGTTCCTTGTAGCAATTATCCATTTTGAAATCCCTGTAGTTTTTATATCCAATAATACAATTCTTTTCTAAATCTCTTTCTGTTGCCATTTAAAGTCCCTTCAGAAATTAATAATAACTGTTAAAACTTCTGTGTGACTCAATATATACCAGGAAATGTCATAATGGGGGGGGAAATTGGTAAGAATTCATCTATTTATATTTTGAAGTAACAGATCAAAATGAAAAAAAAAAAGAGGAAGAAAACAAAGTCTTGATTTAGGGGCCCCAAATCTATGAAGAATACTAAAGTTTACTAGGGTTTAGATAAGTTGCTATAAACTTTCAGAAAAGTACTTAACATATACCAAATTCCTTTAAATATGTACTATGTAAAAGATGCTTCTGGCAATGCTATTCATAACAAATAAAAATGCGGGCAACCTTAATATCCAACAAGAGAAGAATTTTTAAGTCAGTTCTTATTCTATACAATTGTTATTCATTTAACATTGTGTTTTTGCATTTTTCAAAAGAACAATGAAATCTAAAAGCTAAGTGTGCATTACAAATCGTACTTTTCAAACAATAAATACATAATATATTCATTGTAACTATAAGTTGTGATGTATCAACTTGATGGGAGTAAGAGATTCCTAGCAGACCAAAAAAACACACTTCTGGATGTGTGTGGGTGGATGTGTGGGGGTGGATGTGTGTGGGCGGATGTGTGTGGGCGGATGTGTGTGGGTGTGCACGATCTTGGCCATGATGTTTATTCACTGGCCTTCCTTTCTGGTAGTCTTCCATTGTGCTCTTCCTCCTGGCCGCCATGAACTGAGCAGCTTTACGCCAAGGTGGCCCCCCAGCCATGATGTCCCTGCCTTGGAGCAGCTGACATGCTAAATGCTTTAGAACCCAAATATATGAACCAAATAAGTTCTTACTCCTTCACATTGTGTATGTTGGGTATTTGGTACCAATGATGAAAGCTAACTAATAGATTCATAGAAAAAAAGTAGAATAACAGTTGTAGATTTCTTAATGGTAATTAGACCTGATTATGGAATTTAGAAGTCATTTACAGGTAATTCCTAAAATATTAAAATATTCAGCTACCAGTGGCCAGCATTTCATAACTGGTAGTGGGAGAGCCTTTTTACAATTAAATAGTTTTTAAAATGAAAAATATTTAGATGATGATACAAAACAAACTGAACGTAGTCAGAAGAAGAGCTGCATTTAATGGATTCTGGTTTAAGCACAGTATTATTCTAAATGCTTGAGGAAACTGAAATGAAGCAACTGTTTTAGAATGTGGTCAGTTAGAGGTAGTATATAGTGTAGTTTGTTTAGTATAGAATTTTCTGCTCCCAGGACTTCCGCTTTTAAAATATTATGTTCCATTAAAAGCACCTGACGATGACCATCACACGTGATCTTGTAATTTCCTATTATCAGGACAATAGACTACTCGCAGGTAGCTTAGCATTCGTACTAGTAATCACTGTCTGGATGACTGCTATCTTTTAACTGTCGATCAGAGATAGTTACTGCTTCTGTCTCCAGGACATATCAGTTTCTCATAGCTGTTAAAATATGTAGAACACTTCGACTTAGATGCTGACCAAACATCAGGGTGTTTATATTTTGAATCAATTATAATTAAGTCACAATATAATATAAAGGATTTTGCTTTTAATTTTTTTTCAGAAAAGCCCCTTTAAAACAAAAACTAGCACAAAGTAAGAAAGCAGATTAGAATTGATCTCAATAAACGAAAGTTTAGGCTCATTGCAATGGCCAAGAGGCCTACAAAAGAACCTCGTAGCTTCACAGGCTCCCCCTGAATGGGAAGTTGCAGACTCTCCCTTCAAAGGACATAATATAGACCATCATCTACAGTGAGAATTCTCTGTTTGCTTGTTCTAAAATGATCCAAAATGCTTCTTTTTAATTAGGAAATTGAGGTCTCCATATCTTCAAAGACATGCTCACTACTACCGGGTTAGGATCAAGGAGATATTAGTTTAACAAATCTAATAGGAAGGCTAACAGTTAATATGATAACACATACAGTTTAGTCCAATAGTTTCCATTTTTTCATAAATAGAAATCTTGCTCAGAAATCCAATAAATGAGCATGAAGTCTTTTTGGTTGAAGTAGATGGAGCCAGTGAGGTGAGGGACAGGGTAGGGTAGGTGGGACACAGAGGGACAGAGAAACTGTTATCCAGCCTCTCCCTGGCTGCTCTGACCAAGATCTCCCTGGAGCAATGCTTTCGGGCCTTTGGTTCCATCTGTCATTGAATATATCCTTAATGAAAAGAAAATCTCTGGTTCTTTTTTCTACCTATTCTGTCTTATAACTTGTATCCTGCATTTTCAGGAGGTCTATTATAAATATGCATTGAATAAATGAGTTGACCAAGTTGCTGAGTGAATATTTGTAACCAAACTGAATAAAATCCTTATTATAGTTTTCCTAGTTGATTTGAAGAGGCTATAAAAATCTATAATTAGAAAAATAAGCAGGTAAAAAGCATCAACTAGAACTGAATACTAACAATTAAGTTTTGTTTGTTTGGTTTTGATTTGTTTTTGTCTTACTTTTTTTTTAAGATCGAATCTTGCTATGTTGCTCAGTTTGGTCTCAAACTCCTCAAACTCCTAGTAGCAGGTGATCCACACCTGCCTTCGGCCTTTTAGGTAGCTGCTACTACAGGTGCGCACCATGCCCAGCTTGAAATTTTTTTAGGTTATTTTACAAAGTAAAAATGTAAGCCATCTGTGATTGTGTACACCTATAATCCCAGTGGGTAGGGAGGGTGAGGCAGGAAGATAACAAGTTCAAGGCAACCTGGGTAACATAGCAAGACCTTGTCTCTAAATAAAAAATAAATAAACAAACAAACAAACAAAGGGCGGGGGGTGTAGTTTGGTATAAAGGCCTTGGGTTCATTCCCCAGTGCCACAAAAAAATAATAATAATAATTTTTTTTTTACTCTTTACACCTGACATTCTTTCCTATTTAGGATAATGAAAAGGTCCCAGGATAGATATATATGTTTGCCCTAAATCTATAACTCCCTTTTTTGGACACTGGGCTTCGCCACCACCCTTTCGGAAACAATTCTTTGCTCCCCTTGCCTTTGTATCTAGTCTTGGCAGTCTGTCCATCAAAATGTTTCACTCTATCACTACTCATTCATCCCAGGTCCAGCCAAACTACAGGCATTTTTCCATAGCCAGACTCACCGGATGCTCTGGCCCAGACACATGAAGCCTTTCTGGAATGACGAGCTGCAGCAGCAGTGACTTGAGCTGCTCCATCTTCCACAGAACCCTTCGCCAGGTTCTGCTGCACGGATCCCTGCAACTCTGTTGGCTTGAAGCTTCTTCACCCCTGGTTGTTTGGCCTCTTGTTTTGTTCCTTGGCTACATTAGGCCTTTCCAGTAACATACTCACTTATGGATATATTTATTTTTAATTATCTATATTTAAGTTGATCAGAGTCCATTGTTGAAACCTAAGAATTCCAAGAGATACAAGGACCCTGATAACTGATAACAGAAATGGAAAATTCACTTGAAGAAAGTTAGATCTAACAAGTTATGTCCTCATGTCATGGTAGAACCCAAAGTCTCAGCTCGGCTTTGGGGGACTCATTTTAAGATTCTGAAATCTTTTGAAAATGATGCTTGTAGTATCTTACAACCCTGACATATGCAATGTGAAGTTCATTCAATATCTATAATTTGGAGAAAGCTACACAAACTTTTCAAAACTCCACTTTCTCTTCTATGAAAGGATGAGATTAAAAGAGCTATAAATCCATCTCTAATTACAACAATTTAAGTGTTCTTTTTTTAAACCTGTATAGAATCATGCACCAACCATTGATTTTTCTTTTTATCCCCCTAGTCCTAAAGAGGCTCTGAATGCATCTCCCCTGCTTTACTTCCAAGCAATATTTAAATTCTGTTAGACCGACCCAGGATCAACGTGTGCTATGGTGTGACTTTCCTTTCTAGTTTTGTAAAATCTCTTTTTGTGATGGAAATCAGGGCCACTTTCTGGACTCACATTTTCCCTTTTTCCATCCTCCTCCTATGGATTAGGAAAAAAAGTTATAATTAGAATCAAGAAAATACTGTAAGGATAAATACAGTGTGTCCTGTTTTTATAAAAGGTCATTCTTTTAGCTATCAAAGCCCTTTACAACAAATACTTAATCCGTGGTCACAACCCCCTCTGAAGGACTGAAGCACTATGCCCGGTTTGCAGATGAACAAATCAAAGAAAGAGTCAATGGAACTTCAGCTGGCCATTTCAGATCCAGAAACAAGGAATTCGGAGCACACCCACTTTAGAATATGGTGTGTCAGAGTAGCAAATTAGCTCAGTAAGTTGTACATTATTTTAATGTTGACCTAGAAATGTGCATAATACATTTATAATGAAAACAAAGTGAAAGATATATTCAAATAGCAAAGAGTCAATCCTAAAACAAATAACTATTACAGTGGTTTTCAGAATAAGTTCTTTGGTGACTAGCTGATGACTCTGAAACTCCCAGCTAAGTGTGACAAGTCTAATTTACTGCACAATTACAGGAAACTGGAATACAGTCTCTCCTTAGGACCAAGGTATACATACTAATCAACCAAAACTGCTGGCGATAGTCCTAACAATAGCATGTCACTCATCTAAACCAGAAACCTCCTTCCCATATTTTTCTAAACAATATCCCAGGATGAGAGAGGGAGTTTAAGTCCCTAGCTCATTAGATAATGGTATATCAGCACTATCTAATGAGCTAGATAGATAAAGCTGATATACCATTCAGTCATCCAGTCTTGTAGTATTCAAAATATAATTGTATTAGTTATCTTTCTAGAGCCAATCGTTTGCAAGAGGGCAGATTTAATGCAGGACATTTATAAATTACAACATTTGCCCATAAGCCAAATGCAGGAAGAGTGCCAAATGCCTATCTATGCACTAGAGACACAAAAGAGCCAATCCAGAGCTGGGAGCCCACCGCACTGTTCTTTGTATGCCGGCGTCTGCAGACGATGGCTGAAGAAATCTTTACTGGAACCAGAATATGGTGCTTGCTGCAGAGATGAAGACCAGAGCTCCCCTGAAGCAGCTACAGCCATCCTCGACGACAGCAAGGCGCAGAGCTCCTTCTTTGATGAGAACAGCCAAGTCCTCTTCAGGAGAACCAGCTGCAGAGCTTCTCCTGGGAAAGAGCCCGCAATTATCTTCTCCTGCTGTTATCCTTTATGTTATGTCAGCAACCATCTTCAGGTGGATCTTCTATACCCAGAGCCACACCAATGCAGTTCACCTGGGCGTTCCACCTCACGTTGACCACAGTAATAAGTTCACCACAATAATTCCTGTGTGCTTTCCTCGTTCCAGGTACTATGCTATGCATCCACCACGTTACTCATCTATGAATCTCTAGAACTCATTCTCTCAGCTTGGATAACCAGAGGAGTCTGAGAGAACATGATCAGCTGAGAAACTGGAAGCCTTTTCCTGATTTGTTCAATAGTACGCATTCATGTTCCTTTAATTCTTTGGTGAGTAAGTGAATCTCTTCAACGGAATGGCCAGTAGCCACAGATGATTGACTTACAGGGAAAGTTTGTATGTTATAGAACAACAAATAAGCCGGAGAATCTCGTAAGATCCCAGGGGAAGATTTTTCAACTGCCTTTGAACTTCTGAGCTATAAGCAAGGAGGCGTGGCAAACGCGGACTCCCACCAATGGGGACAGTCCCTTCCCTGACCTGAGCACAAGGAACAAATACAAGCCACACTGTCAGGCGTACAGAGATGGGGGAAATCAACATCTCTTCAGCACCTACCCTTCATTCTTGATCTTACCTCACATAATCTTCATCCGTGCCCTGTGCCGGAGAACTCCATCTACTCTAACAAGTCATCAAAACTCCATCTGATATGCCATATATATAATTTCTTTAATATTTGTCTCTCTCTTCTACAGCGCAAATTTCCCAGGATCAAGAAAACACACTCTTGAAGAATATACTGCTAGCGTGGCCATGTTTACTCAACCCAACGTCCTACCAGTTCTGACCCATTGCGGGCTCTAAACTGTTCCTGCTTTCTCCCTTCCTGGTAAGCTGCCGTGAGAATGCTGCTTCTGTCCAAGGCAAAAGAGAAACTTTCCTACCACCAACTCCGGAATTCAATCTGTCACAGGCAGAAATTCTAGAAAACCAAAGACCTCTCCCACTGGGAAAAAACAAGCAGCAGACATTAACCACTTAACTGTTTACCTTGAGTATCACCCGGGTAGTGGGTTCATTTATGTACTGACTGTACCAAGCGTTGCCCGGGCAGGTGTCATTTCCACCAGTCGATTCTTGTATTGAATACATTCTCGTATTGAATAAATTTGATAAAATTGACATTTTTATATTTCCTGTTATATTACAAAAATTAACCAAAAATTTTTGGTCATCCCATATTTAAACAATTGAACTAGTAAGTGGTTAAACAGCCACAGGATAGACCTAATGAAGTGGGACAGGATGTATTAGAACCTCGCTACTGAAAGTGTCATCCTTGATCTAAAGTATCAGTCCACTGGAAGATTCTTAGAGAAGCAAGCCCCGTTTTCCCTCCAGATCTTCGAAACAGAAGTAACATTTTTGTACGAAACCTAGTTACTACTTATGCCTTTTAAAATTTCAAGAAAAGAAAAAACTACCATCAACCCAACCATAGAGGTGTGGACCCACAGGTTTCAGACTTGTCATTTTAGGAGTCACACTAATCCCTTTTTCTTTCATTATTAGCTGCCAGTAGTATAAAGAGACGAGGCAGCCCCTTCATTCTGTTGTCTTCCAAGAGGACAAAAGTGATGACAGGAAATTATGAGTTTGTTTCCTCTTTGCTTGTTAAAGGCAACAAAACCTTTGGGAGAGAGAGAAGACTAATCTCCACCTACAAAGGGAATAAGAACATCTGCTGTATGAGCTATTGTTAAACTTGAATGAGACAATATGCATCACAATCCTTAATACACTATATGTAAAGTAGTATTATTATGGGAGGGGGCTGGAGATCAAACGGGTCCTCTGGAGCCTGCTAGGCAAGTGCTCTACCCCTGAACTAAGCCCTCAGCCCCGAAGTATTATTTTTTAAAGTTAGTTCTTGTAACACAGGGAAAACCTAAAAGGCAGCAGCCCCTTAGGTTTTAGAAATTCCGCGCATTGACTACCACTGCTGGGTCACAGAGAATTTTATTACAAATATTTTTATATTCTCATGCTGGTCAAAAACGTGCAGCAGTGATGTCTGTCCATAAATCAACTGAAAACATTTCAATATGCTCCTACTTAACAGACCAGTGTCCCTGAGATAAAGATGGGGAGATGAGAAAGAGAAGTTTGAGGAGCAGCTACTGCATTTTTAAAAACAAAGATGTGCTTAGACTGTGTGTGGGGGGGGTATATCCTTTAACATTGAATATTCAAAGTTGACATCTACCCCACTCTGCATGTTATTTGTAAATAATGTAAAATAGAAATGGTTGTCCTAAAATACACCCTTAATAAAAGAGCCAGTCAGTTTTCTAAAAATTAGCCAGTAATGAATTACTTTGTCTAGTTATTCAGAAGCATAATTTTAAACTGTCATTCACTCAAACTGATTAAACAATATATACATATTTCAAAGATTATGAAGCTTTTCCTTGGGACTCTTTTTTTTTTTTAACCTTTAAAGAAAACAATGCTAATAGTTTCCTTTTTCCTATACTCAACGACTATTTACTACCCTTCCTTGATGTAGACTTTCAAAATACAAGGAAGGTTTGGCACGTTTTCAACATCTTTTTTCAAAGACTGCTCTTAAGCGCTTGTATAGACGCATAAAGAGTACTTCTTGAAGAACTGATGAAGTCCCATGTTCAGTATTTGTATATTAAGGACTGTCAGTTACATTTAGCGTATTCATTCATCGGAATCCATTGTTAATCTGCATGCAACTGATTTCAGGGAAGCAAAATGATCAGAAGGAGTCAAAGTTAACATAACAATTCCTTTTCTACAAATAACAGCCCAAGAGGTTATGGGCCCAAATTTCAAAGCAAGTTACTGTATTTGCAAGTTTTAAGTCACACTTGGCAGTTTTTCCAAACCCAGTGGTCGGGAACTGAAAAAAATAAACATGTGTTTCCAGGATTTTCTTTTCACATGCCACACAAAAAGTAATGTTACAACTATGTTTTCACTCCTTTTTAAAAAGTGCTTCTTAGGGAAGAAAGCTTTCTCTTTGTGTTATTTTAAGGTAGACTTTACAAAATAACTCTAAGGGGTAAGATAACTATTTCTTTCACTGTATAAATGAAAGTTTAATCTTTCCCAAAGGGATTTCTTCAAAAATCCGATCAGTCATTAATGCAGTGATATTTTGTTCTTTAAATTTCATATTTAAATTCGTAACTCTTAGCACTTTCTATTTTCTAGATGCCATAAATAAAAGAAGAAAACAAAGATTCAATCTATTTAATTCTTAACCAGCAAGTTAATGCCATTCCCATTTTGCTGAAAAAATAACCGAGGTAAAGTGAATGTACGGGTTTCCTGAGCTTTAACAAAGTCTGAATTGCTACAGGAGGATGAAAATTCACAGGTGTGGTTCTTATTCAAGAGAGGAAACAGTCAATCATAGAGTAGTATTTCAGCAGTTCATAAAGACCTCCAGACCCAAAAATAACTAGTCAGCCAGGTGGCCTAAATCTCCATTCCAACCTTCCCACTCCATCTAGAGAACTCCTTTGAAAAGGGTTGACCTATTAAAATGTAAATATCATACCTTGCAGGAATAACAATACTAGCCATCAGCTTGGTAGGAGGAATTTATTTCGCAGTTCCCTAACAAAGATCTGGAACTCCAGACAATAGGAACCGAGGCAGAAATCGAGTTAGGTAGAGAATAAAGGATGAAAAGTATTCGGTGTGGAATCCTTCTTAGGAAGACGATACACCTATCAGTAGGGGCTACTGTGGGTAGAAATAGGGTCCTGGCACACCTGGATGAAGAAGAGCAAATGAAAGGGTGACAGAATAAAGCAGACTTACTTATCCAGGCAGGATGGGCAGTATTGGGAATGTTTGTGGGGAGTTGGATGATTGGACAGGGATATAGAACATAAGGGGGAAAAAATGTGCCATTGATCATTCTTCTTGGTATTTACCCAAAAGAGTAGAAAATATGTGTCCACACAAAATCCTATACAACAAATGTTTATAGCAGATTTATGCATAATTGCATGTCTTGAAACAACTACGCTGTCTTTCAGTAGGTGAACAGATAAACACATGATGATACAGCAAGAGGATGTTATTCAGCAGTAAAGGAAGTAAGCTATCAAACTATAAAAAGCCATGGAAAAAATTAAATGCCTATTATTAATTGAAAGAAGTTAGCATGAAAAGGCTACATACTCTATAACTCTAACTGCAGGAGATTGTGAAAAAGTCAAATACTAACATTTGAAGACAGTAAAGAGATCAGTCAGAAGGGAAGGGGAAAGAAAGGATGAAAAGGAGGCCAGAAGACTTTTAGGGTGAAGAAACTACTCTGTGTGATACTGCAATGACAGATATATGTCATTACACATTTGTCAAAGCCCGTAGAAGTAAAACATCAAGAGTGAACCCTAAAGTACAGCATGGAATCTGGGGGATAATGAGGTGTCACAGTAGGTAGCTTCATTCATCATAAAAAATGCTGTGGGATGAATTTGATAACAGGGAGGGCTGAGCATGTGGGGGTAGGAGGTATATGGGAACTCTCTGTACTTTTTCTTCCAACCGCTGTGAATCTAAAACTGTCCTAAAAATATTGCCCATTTTCAAAAAAAGAAAAAGCAACTGTTTAACCGCTATGACTGGGATATTATTTCTTAAACTTTACTCCATTTTTGTTTTTTTCTTTGTTCTAGGGCTTGTAGTTGTTTTTAAATTGTGGACTACTTTGAGACTCTGATGAAAGCCATATACAGTCATGTACACCGTGTAGCTGTTCGGTCAACAACAGACCCCATGTTAGTGATTCCATAATACTACAATAGAGATGAAAACACACTACTCATGTGTTTGTGGGGATGCTGGTGCAAACAAACGTACTGGGCTGCCAGCCCTATGAACATATAATACATATATGGTAACTAATACTTGGTAATAAAAATCAATGATTTTGTAACTGGATTAGGTACTTACTGAATAACACTTGTTATCATTACTTTAGAATGTATGCACACCTTTTACTTACAAGAGAATGAAAGTTTGCTGTAAAACAGTATGCCTTGTCAATCAGTGCAGCCTTATACATCTGAGGTTCTTGATTGCCTTGAAAAGGTACGCGAGCGCCAGTTTGTCTAAGTACGCTCTATGGTGTTCAAACAATGAGAAAACCACCCAGAGATGCAACTGTCAGAATGCAACCTCTGTGTGAAGCAATGAATGATTATATTCTCTCTTGCAGAAAGAATAATATATACTTCTCAACATTCTTACAATTTTCACGAAACAATATGTAAAATTAGGTGATTGCAGGCTCCCTGAAATCTGTCCACAAAAACTAATACTAGCTAATATTATTGCATGCTACTGTCAGATGCTCTGTTTAGCATTCTATCAGGCTCTATCTCATTTCATCTCAGTTACTACCCTACGAAGCTGACATTATGATCACCTCATCTACACAGAAGAAAATATAAGGACAAGAAGAACATGTTAACAACTGCTGAGTTTTAGAGCTGAAACCCCAGCCTGGCCTGAACCCAAAGAGCATCCTTGTTCTTGGTCATTTTCTACAAGAATCCAGCCCTGGCAGATCATGGACTCTAACTAAGTACCACTCTCCTAAGAAGAGATCCACTCTGCTCCCTAGCGCCTCTTTCTGAGTCAACGAAATGTCCAGGACCAGTATGTGGAGATGTACAAAACTGGATCTCCACACATCTAGGAAGTAATCATTTGCTCCTGGTTCAACCTCCACAACAGACTTCACTTCCACCCCATCTGTCCCACCACCCGCGGGGCTGCAGGGAAGAGGCAAGAGCAGAGTTGCTCTTTATTTATCTGAGTGCAGAAGACTTGGATCACAGGGAAGCACTGCTCAGGAAATAAAAAAGACTGCTGGGTTGGTTTAATATGAGTTTAATGTGTGTTGCTGGTAAAGAGTATCAGTGGAGATTCTTACTAACACCCATGCACGTATATATTAGTAGAGAATTGCAAATGCTGAGTAAATTAGATCAGGCATGAGCAAATGGAACAGAAAACAAAAATAAAGTCCAATTCCATTAATATGACATAGAAGGAGCCTTAACAATTGCCTTCAGCCTCAACTTTCTGGCTTTAAAATGTGCAATATTTCTCACAGGCTGAGCGTACAGAGCTTTGTTCTCAGTGTCTCAGAAAACAAATCCAGGGTGGGTAAAAAGGATAAATCCTTTGCCTGTTGAGTACATTTCTTCACCTTATTTTCGAACTTCAATGAATCACTCACTAACAAATCAAAAAATCAGAAACATGCTGGGCAATGATGGACACCTGTCTTCCCCAAGGTCTGTAATCCTAGCCTCTTAGGAGGCTGAGACAGAAGGATCACAAGTTTGCAGACAGCTTGGACAACTAAGAGAGACCCTATTTCAAAATTTAAAAAAGGGCTAGGGATGTAGCTGAGTGGTAGTCGTTTGCCTAAACATGTGCAGGGGGCTGGGTTCGATCACCACTCACCAAAACAGCCAGAAATAGGAGTGTCACTTTTGAGAATGGCCCTGTCATTCCTTTACTTAATTTTCACGTGTCCTGGCATTGACTCATCGGAATATTACTTGGGTCCTCTAATTATTTGGTGAGAGTTTTAAAATAGCTGTTCTCAGCCCCGCTGGTCTCATCCTCATTATCTTCAGCCCCATCCCCAAGACTCCCCTCAAGGCTGTCGAATTCATTATTGTTCTGAAGGGTGGATTTCTAGTTCTTTTTAGTCAAAATCTCAGTGCTTCCTCCTTTCTTTCAGATGGCGTACACACTCTTTAGCATGTCATTTCCACAAATCCCTCCTCTATGCATCACCCACACCAAACCACGGACACCATTTTGTACTCAATACACCTTCACATGTAGAGTTTCACCCGCTATGGCACACAAGACTCCCGAATTCCTGCTCTCTTCCCCAGCCCTTGCCAAAGCACCTAACCAACCACACCACGACCCACATAAGTTCAAGTGCTTCGGGATTCAAGGAGAATGTGGTCGACTCTTGAAAATCTCTTGAAAGTCTGACCTGGGTCAGGAGTCTCCATTGCCAGAAGATCAAACAGGCCTGCCATGTTCTAATTAAAAGAAATATCAAAATCTGAGAAAATTTAAAGTCATTTGATTGAAAAATTGAATGCAATAAAATACTTATCCTGGGAAACCCAAAACATTTTGGTCTTCATTGTACTGATTTCATAGCATACCATTTTTCTATTTAACTACAAAGGGCTACAGCAAGATCTTTTCTGCACTCTAGGCCACGAGGGTTCTCAGGTACTAAGCAGAGGATAACAGGGGCTGAACAGCTCCACATACCAACTTGGGAGTCTCATCCTGTGACGACCCAGCAGATGGTTTAAATTACAGTGTCCTCAGCTCACAGCAAACCATGAACAACAGCCCGCCTCCTCTCCTGGAGACCCTGTTTGCACAGTGACAAAATCCTACAAGGAGCCTGTTTGGTGGCACTTACAGTATTGCTATCCAGTGGGTCATGAAACCTTTTTTTTCCTGCTAAAAAATAATAAAGGCTAAACTGAGACATATGCTAAATGAGAGCCCAAGTATTTTGAAAAGTTATAATGAATTCTTATGACAGAAATTATATTATGCATAATATAAACATCTGTATTTAAGGAAGATAATGGTTTAGCTCCAGGAAATAATAGCTAACAGTGATGACTTAAGCAAATGTTTTACAATTAATGGAAATAAAAAGCATATATTATTACAGTTAAGGGATGCTGGAAGAATGGGACAGGACGTAACTCATACCAACAGACTCTTAATGCACTAGAGAGAATTAAGTCTTCTCTAAAATAGACTCCTCCAAAGAGAGAAACTACAAAAAGATCAAACTTCTTGAAGTTGAAAGATGTTAAATTCTACTATTTAAGTCCCATTACATATGTAGTTACTAGCATAGCCACTTCTTACCTTCAGCAGAGTCAGTTCACCTCTTAAAAAGAGATATTTAAAGGCAGACTGTTGGCCCAGTGTCCTGGATGGCAGATCACAGAGTTCCAAAGCCCTTAAGACTCTGTAGCTCTGGTTCTTACGAAGTCGTAATTAACTTCATTGGGAGTTACATGATAGCAACTTAGAAGAAAATTTGGCTGAACATTTTTAGTATTCTTCCACTTGGTAATTACTACTTCAGTGGGAATCTCAAGTAAGAAACAGAGGGTAGAGTTTGGCCCACAAAGAGAAGCACATCAAGTAACTGGTCCAATTTATAATGCCAATAAAGAGCGTATTAAAATCTCCCATGATGCATTCCCATTAGGGCGTTGATTTCATCGAATATAAATTCAACCAAAACGACTACAGTCTCCGTGAAGAGCAGTGCGTAGGGGAGAATAAGGCTAGGGAAGGGCTCCATATCCCAGCTCACCGCCCTAGAAGGGCAATTATGTAAAAACTGAGTAAAGAGCTGGATGCTGTTGGGCAGTTTAACCACATAATAAATTCCTGTTGATGCAAGAAAAAGGAGCCATCACAGCTCTAGTCTGGGCATTTAATATCTGAAGAACAAGATTTAGGTCACTAAGATTTAGGCTTGTGCTTAAAAATAAAAACCTGATGCTAGGTTCAGAATGATAGCTATAATGATAGTTACACATTATAAAAGTTCAAATTATACAATATGCAATTTTTCACTACCATTAATTGTGGAACATAATATTCCCTGAAACTCAATCGTGATTCTCCTTCCAAAGTGTTTACATTGTACATGACCTAATTTTTGTTGTGAAAATGGAGATGTTTTTCTTTTGGCTTGCTTGCTTTAAATTACAGTATTTAGTTAGAAAGTAATTTTAGGGTATTATCAATTTGACATTTGAGTTTAAAGTACACTGAACAATCACAAACGGATGCAGAATATAGGAAAAAAAATCCTTTAAAACTATGCTTTTTTCTTTACTATGTTCCTCCCAGTAATTCACCTGGGGCACTGAAGAAAATAACTATACATTTCTTGGAAGCTAATCCACAATCCCCTTGATGTGGTACTTGGCAAGACTTTCAATTGAAGGCCATCAACACCACTTCCCCAACCAACCTAAAGCTAAGTCTTCCATGTCCTCAAGTCCTCCTTCTCTACCACCACCAGCCCATTCCCCAGCTGTTCGCACTTCTTAATGGTCACGGCACTGAGAAACAAAAGGAATCATACCGGAATATCACACCGAGTGAGGCAGACTGCTACCCCATCAGCTACCCTACCCATCAGCACACCATGTTTGTTAACATTCTGAAAGACATTTGTGCAGAGAACAAATTGACGAAGCTCATGTTTATATCAGAAACTTCGGAGATGGCAGGAGATTTATTCGTGGGATCTTCACACCCATTCAGACTGTCATAAAACACAAAGGACCTGATTCAATAAAAACGTCGTCCAACTTCCACAACGCTTCAGTCTGCATGAGCCTTCAAACAAAATCAATTTTTCCAGTTTTGCAAAAGGTGGTTCAGACTTCAGTAGCATGGAAGCCAGCTGGGGCATTTTCTAACTCATCTCCTAAATTAGTTTCAAAAGTACTTTTGAGGACCACATTTGATTGGAAGAATCAATCTCTCTCTCTCTCTCTCTCTCTCTCTCTCTCTCTCTCTCTCTCTGTGTGTGTGTGTGTGTGTGTGCGTGTGTCTCTTTCCCCCCTCCCCCCTCTTTCCTTTTTTAAAAAACATATTTCAGAGTATGTCACACGGAGAACAAACAACAGAACTGCAGCATATGTCTCATGAGTTAAAAGCTTTAAAACTGGCCTGTGAAACAGAATTCTTTGGTACACAGTGGAAAAAAATTTTTTTTGATTCCATAATCCATACTGCAGTAAAGTTGGGTATAATCGTTTTTAAAAGTTGCTGTGTCCATGGACAGCTGTTCTTCATACATACTGGGAATGTTTCCTTTACATTCCTGAGGACGTAAGCGCTGACACCAAGCCAATACCTTTAGAAATGGTGAAAGATAAACACACCCCATACTGATCCCTTTTCTGTCCCAACAAACTTTCTCCCACAACTGAAATGTTAAAACTTTTACCCCACAGCCCACATTCTGAGATTAGTCCAATAACTAATGTTCTGTCCAAGTAAAATACATTTTGTCATAGCTTGAAAATGTTACCTTTCACAGAAGTATAGTATTTCTGACCAGCAGGGAACATATGTCAACATTATCTATTATTACCCAATGTCAGGACCAAAAAGGGAAGGTGGGTGGTGGATGTTAATAACGACTTAAGCGATTTCTAAAAGAGGCATTTGAGAAGTACAAAGCCAGAAGTTTCAAATGTTTTGTCTTATTTTCGCTGTGTCAGCAACCTGCCCCTCCACCCCCAAGAACAAACCTAATGCTGCCTCTGACCCAACGCCTAGTTCTCTTTTCAATTTTAGCCAACGCTTTGCTAAGCTGGAAAGTTTGAAAAATACCCTAGAAAACTTCTCCACCAGAAAATGAAAAACAAAAACATATGACCAGCAAGGATGAAAGCAACTCCCACTCGCTAAGAAAAAGATTTTCAATCACAGAAGCACACAGCTTTTGGATTCAAAAATTTATTTTCATTTTTTCAAGCTACTTTACTTGTCTGGTGTTTACATTCGGGGGTCGGTTTCCTAGTTGGACACTGGAGGAGTCAAGGGAAATACTGGTTGAAAGTGTGATTGTATTTAAGCAGTTTCACAAAGGTAAGTGGAGAGCAAATTCTCTTCGTGCAGTGAGGAGGAACGAGGGAGACAGCTGCTCATCACCATTTGAATGTAGGTTTCTCTTGCAGGAGGAATGAGAAGTCGCATTCTAGAACCATCCAGAGAAGGACATGTTTCTCCTGGATTTCCTAAAGTTAGATCAAGACGTAGCACATAATGTGTGGTTGACCTGTGGTTCAGCTATGACCATGACCTGAAAATGTTCTCGGACACACCAGATTGGGAGCAATTAACTTCTTGCTGTTCCTTTGGGCCATGTGGTTGTAGTCAGTACAACTCAAGGAAAAGACACTTGAGTTCTTACTTCACCACACAAGCACCGTGAGGAATAAATTATTTTGGGTCACACATAGAGATTTGTATCCTGGTTCATGCCTGGAACAGGAAGTGTACTAGGGTGATATTTCTCTTGAGTCCTGGAGATTTGGGGCATTGGTCTTGGAGTCCTGGACCTATTATTCTGAAAGGAGGTTCTTATTTTAAGCCAGGCATGGTGGTACACTCCTGTAATCCTGGCACTTGGAGGATGAGGCAAGAGGACCACCACAAGCCCAAGTTCACAGCCAGCCTGGGCTACATAGTGAGACCCTTTGTGAAACAAACAAACAAAGAAGTGTGTTCCTGTCCACTCATCTCGTTGGTTCCTTTAAAAATGAATTTTTCCCTTTGAAGAAATCTTTCAGTGAGGGTTAGCAATTAAAATCACTTCAATATATCCCTCATGATGAAGAGGCTCTGAGGACTGCTGAAACTCAACCCCTGGCAGAGCGTGTGTCACAAGACTGGGAGGAGGCCGGCGGTGCTCACTGTGTTGGCTTTGGGAGGAAGTTATCCTGACTGGTTCTTCCTCATGTCATTTAGCTCCTGAAGACAGAAGTCCTGGAATGACAGGTTCCTTCTAAACATTATATCACTAAAGGCAAAAAGGAGATTTTAAAGACTTGCACTGTCTGCATCGCTACCCAAACAGTACTTCAATTGCTAACTGACAGAAATCCAAGTTCATCCCACCACCGAATGGTGAATCTGAAACAATCAAATACAAAGAGTTTCTGCTCTTCATGTACTGTGCTGTTGCTCAATTCACCAGGCAGAAGTGTGCTCTGAGGCGCTTCTTCCCACACTGTGGGAAATGTGACTTCCATGTGCCCCTTCAGCTCCTCAGCCCTCTCTCATCTACTCCTCTGCGCCCGTGTCGGGTGGGGATTTAGTTGTATGCACGGTGGAGGGTAAAGTTGCCTGGCCACCTCTCATTCTGTGGAGACTGCACCTGAGCTCACAGACCGCAGAAATGTACAAACATAGAGATCAACTAGACAGTGTCCCTTAGAGGAATCAGTAAATGCTGAGATGAAAAAGACTTTCATTAAAAATTCAACCACTTTATATTTAAAGAAAAGATTTCAAGCCAAGGGATGTTGGGTAATTTGTTTTGTCACACAAATCAGCACATTCTTTGATTCCACACCATTTTGACGTATCTGGAGAAAATAAGTGATAGTATTGAAAACTGGGCCCCTGGTCCCCATTAGGATAGAGAGAGTTAGATAGTGAATGGAAAGGGCATGAGGTAAATTTCTATCAAGCTAGTGCCTTGGTCATGGGCTTCTTCGCCCATGGCTTGGGCACTTTTCTTGAAGGATGTTATCCTTCAATTAAAAAAAAAAATGAAGGAAATGCATATGTGTTGATATACTTTTTATTTCTAGAAAAATATCTCTGGGTATGAAATTTAATATAAAATTAAACACTACCTACAAAGGAGGTTGACATAATATAGGTCATTACTCCAACCCCAAGGTGGGGGAAATAAGAATCCCAATAAAGAAAACAGTAATACATATCCTCAAAATAGTAACTTTCATTTGAAATATACAGACCAGATTATGCCAATATTCTATTATTTCCCTTGATCACAAAACAACATGTTCTGTAAGGAAAAAATTTGTTTGCATCACTATTTTATAACTAGGAAAGCTAAATTAACTAAAGTCGAGATATTCAGTAACTTGTCTAAATGTGGTACCAGAGGAAGGAGAAGCTGGACATTTTGATCCCTGCCTACCCAGGCACCGTCTCCATTAAAATATGTCGCCAGTAATACTGACATCTTGCTTTTGTAGGAACATAGGACATGATTGTTCATTCCACCCAAATGCATATTAAAAATTAGGCACTGTACGGGCTGGGGATTTAGCTCAGTGGTTAGAGCGCTTGCTTTGCAAGCACAAGTCCCTGAGTTCGATCCCCAGTACAAAAAAAAAAAAAAAATATTTAGGCACCGTAGGGATACAAACATGAAACAGAAACCTATCTTTAAGAAATTTGTTTTTCATGAGGAAGTGAAACAGCTTAGTTTTTAAGATATAGGTCCAATCACACACAAAAAAATTAATCTTATGGGCTAATTTTGTCTACACTTGCATTTTGAGATGGCCAGAGTCTAAGAAAAGCTGAAGAGGCATTTTAGGCCGACATTGCCGAGAACTAAGTTCCTTTTTGAGGCTAGAAATTTCTTTAGCGGTAAAGTGGAGGGGGATTGCTTGTGATGTTGATATTTTAATTGGTTTTCTCTGTCGGTTGATATACCAACAGTCTGTATGTTTTGTGGAGAAGTTTATAGATACTAATGAAAATATCAAGATGCCTCGATGTTTACTTGTTTACAATTTGAATCTTAAAAATGTACATGGTGTATAATCTCTACCATACTCCATAGTAAAATATAAGGAAGAAAAATCAAAACTATTTGGAAGACACAAGAAGATTAAAGGGTGAAATCGTGCTGGGCCTCTCGCCTGTAGATGCCATCTCAATAGCAAACCTGGGGAAGCTTTGGAGGCTTCGCCAGGCTTAGTGGAGAGCACATTCCCTCTTGTGACAGCCTGCTGGGGGCACAGGTTACATGTGTTGCTTCAGAGTTACCCTTGAGCCTTTTTCTGGCTAACATCATCACAAGTCTTGTTCCTGCATTGGCCTATGATTAATAGACATTTGCCTGAATTTGGATTGAGTGTTAATATACTAGATTAGACCGCAACTGACAAGTCCTCTTTTTCAATTTCTTACAGACATTTTACAGAATAGTGCCACATGTGACGGATACAGATACAGCTAGCCAAAAGCAGACTGGGAAAATAACTGTGCCAAATTAACATAACTGAAATAATCAGGGCATCGTAGAATTTAGCCAATTATTATTGACCCTCTTATTCTCAGTATGGAGCGTCGCTCAGTGAGTTTGAACGCCACAAGAGGAATGGCCGTGAGGTCTAAAATCCTAAACTAATAAAGTCCATTGAATTAATGAGCTAACAGTATAATCTTTTTGAAGGACAGAAAGTACCAAGATGATCCAAAAGCCAAAAATCCTTACATATTTTTAACTTAGCAATTCTTCTTTTAGAAATATGTTCTAGGCAAATAATCATGTGTGCAAATGCTGGCTACATGGGACATGTATGCCAATCCTATTTCTATCCTTGAAAAGCCTGGAAATCTTAATGCTTAACAATAGGGGACTGATTAAATAAATAACACTGCAGCCAATACAAAGGATAATGTGAAAGGATATTTAATGTCACTGAAATGTACTCAATATATATTTTTCTATGAAAACGGAAGTTACAACTGGAGTGAGGTTTACATTGTTTTAAGTGTGTACATAACATAGATGGGTGAAATGTTTGGAAGGCTGTGCACTAAAATTTAACTATGGTAACTTTTGAGTTTGAAGATTGTGCCTGGTTTCTAAATTGTTTTTTGCTTTATTTATCTAAACTTCCTGAATTTTCTAGAATGCACATGAATCACTTGTGTAGGGGAAAAAAATAGATGTTTTTTTAATAAAGCAGAAATGGCTACCACTAAGCCATAGAAGCATTTGTCAACGCAGCAGAAAGCATAGATGGTATAAGCACATTATTTATCTTACGTTCTTTTCCATCCAACGTGAAAACACTTTTCCAACAAAAATTAAAATGTAAAATAAGATGGCTATTTTTAACTGCTCCACTTTGCTATAGCCATTCTGCATGATCAAAATTAAAATTATCTGAAGGCAATATTGAATGACATCAGTTTAAACATAGAAGTGTTGTTCAGTGAGATACAATCTTGATAATTCTTTACAAGTTTATATAATTTTCTAGTGCCACATTTTAATTACTAATCAAAAGGGACTATCTTTTGAGTCATCCTCAGCTTTCTGAAGGATATTAGAAGGCTCAAACCAGAACAGTGCTTAATTTTATTTGGTCCTAGTTCCTGCTTTAGAACAGGCTTTTTAAAAATTACAGAACTAGAGAAAGTGAGTCACCTAATTTACATTTAACATAATGCAAACAAGTATTTGAATAGGTGTTCAATACCCAAAATGCTCAATTACAGCAACTTAGAAGCTACTTCTTATGGCAATATCTTAGCATATTTAATCTTACTGCAGATTTTTAACCTTGTCAACTCAGAACTCACCCGTTTTTGTAAAAGAAAAATCTTTTACTTGGAGACAAAGGTAAGCCATGGTACACCTCGAACTAATTAAAGATGAATCCTTTCTGGAACAATAGTACAAAGAAAAAAGCAAATTGTATTTTATACCTCAGACAAAATAGTCATCCACTGAAAGAATATTGCCTTCTTTTAATTATTAGAATAAATCATTCCATGGAAAACTGGCACACAGAATAGATGAGGTGATGATAAATATAATACAAAACAATAAAAGGAAAGAGATTCTCTATTTGAGCAAACTCATCCTAATCGCAAGAGAAAGCTTTGCGGGACCACATACCAAAAGCCCCCTCCCCCCTGCCTCAAAATGTCTGCCATACTTCACATAAAATCTAATGCAACTTTGTCCACCATTCAAGATTGATCCAATTCATCTCCAGTGATGTTTGTAGTATTCCAATTAAACAAGACATTCAAAACACTGTTCTCAGAAAGAATTTTCATGGTTAGGAGAAAGTACGTGGTAGGTAATTTACTCACTAAGTACAGGTCAAATAAACATAGAATTGGCAGTTTGTGTTTGACCCAGTAGAGACATGAACATTTAGGGATAGGAGGGTAAGATGCAGTGCTAACTGGGATGCTACTGCTTGAGTTACATTTTTAAGAAACTTTCTTTTTTTCACAGAAATTTGTAGCACTCTGAACCCAGGTGAGTTTGTAGAACTTTCTTGTGCCTTTGGTTTTGAGCCCCACCATGGATACTTGGAAATTATATTTATACAAACTCCAAATACTTTGCAGCAGAGGGATGTTTACTTGAAAAAATCTAGTAAGTCATTATTATTTACAACTGAAGGGAGTTGGCCGCCCCATGTTCCCGATGGACCTCAGATGAGGTCTCTTTCCACAGACAGATCTGCACCATCTATGGCAGGATTTTCTAGCAGTCCTGGGAAAATCACTCACTTCCCACTTTTCCTAAGATTAGCTTTGCTATTGGGACTAGTACCTTACAGCCAATTAACTTCCTATGAATTTTCTCCTTGTAAGTTACATACCATGGGAACCCTTAGCTTTAAAAACTGGTATTTGAACCTGAAAAGTACTTGCTCATGAGACATATCTCCTATATTGGCAACTTAGTTCTCTCCAAACTTCTGCGAAAAAAATGGCAAATCTGTCTCTTGCTTTTAACCATATCAATTCTGAATAGAGCACTACCCACTAACTCACCAGAGTACCCACTAACTCATCACACTCCTCCCAGACCACCAGGCCAGCTGAGAGACCTCTGTCTCTTTCTCCTAAGGGACTAAGACCCATCCTACAGCATAAGAATGCAGGCACTGGGCTGGGGATTTAGCTCATTGGTTAAAGTGCTTGCCTTGCAAGCACAAGGGCCCAAGTTCGATCCCCAGCACAAAAAAAAAAAAAAAAATAGAACACAGGCACATGAGAAACAGCAATTTCCAATAATGACTATGGTTTTCATAGAGAAGTCAAGAGTGCAACGTTTGACACTGGAGAGCATATGCTTGTCACCTATCTAGGGACAGCACTGTTGTAAGAAAGAGATGGGAATAAATACGGAGTATATTTTTTCAAGAATTCTGCATATAAAGAGAAATGATGGGCAAAACGATTGTGTACGGTAGTAGAACTAAGAGAATGTTGGAGATGTTTTCATTTCTGTTGATGTGATGCTTTTTTTTTCAGATAAAAGGAATCTGACTATTTATAAAATAATATTTGAAACTACTATTAGTGTATATCTTGTGCCAGGGGTTCTTTACATAGGTTTTCTTATTTAATGTATACAATTTCTCTTCCTTATCCCTATTTCATGTGCAAAGAAATCAAGGCTCACAAAATTTAAGCAATGTCTCCACTGTCAAAAATCTAGTAAATGGAAAAACATGGGCTCAACTGAGACCTACAGAGTCTAAAGCCCAGCACACAAAAGAAGACAATGAAGAAGGAAATGCTAGAGTTGCAAGAAAGGGTCCGTAATTGTGTGAGTAAACAAAGTCTCAGAAAAGGCTGGAAAAAAAAGGACACAAAACATAAGTAGAGTGAGAACTTTCCTATTATCTTGGAAAGTGGAAACATATTTCTCATGGACAGTGGGAAGAAGTACACCACCAACTATGAGGACGGCATTCCTTAAATCTATATAATCCAGTTTTATACAGTAATAAAAGAGTAACCACAATATGGTAAGATGGCAAGAAATTTAGACAGAGACCTAAACTTTAGTTGTAGATTCACTAGCTAATCATATGAGCCTGAATAATGCACTAAACTTCTTTGTGACCTTTGTTTGTAATCTGCATAGGAGGGAATTCGCTTCCTCACGAATATTAATTGAGTATAAAATATCTTACTTTATTCCTGAGGTCTCTATGCTCCTCAAAATAACAGCCTAGTAAGGAGCAGCAGGACAAGAAAATCAAAGGAAGCAAATCTGTGAACAAAGCTTAGAAAGTGATCTGTAGACAATAACATAGGAACATGTGAGAGAACAGGCAGCAAGGAGATGGACTTCTGGTTCTTCCAGTGTCAGGCAAGAGACGGTAGGTGTCTCTTTCAAAAGAATTAGGTAGATTCAGGGTGGCAAGAAGATAAGATTTACTGATGACTAGATAAAGGGTGACGACAGTAATAAGGAATCAAGGAAAAGACGGGAGCTCTTCTTTTCAACACCTGTGTAGATGATGATAGCATTTCCTGGCCTGCAGAAAAACAGTGAAAAGTAGGTATGAAAACTGATAAACCAGGAATTTTGCTGGATGGCTTTTAGGTATTGCCCTGCATGGACCTCAAAGTCGATTCTAGTCATATTTTTTGTGACCTTAGGTTGTGATCAAATAGGTCATTTTGGGAGATAAAGGCTGGTGAGAAACAAATTATATCCACATCAGTGAGTGACTTAGAAAAACAAATGGTGGTTACAAGCATTTAAATTGTGTAAAATGATGAGCCCAGTTGGTAAATTTCAGGAATTTTAATGATCTAATTCACTACACATTAAGATTAAGAACACAACAAAGAAGGAAACTGGTGATGTAAGATCAAAGACATTGGAGACACAGCAATGGCCCCCTGTAGAGCCACACGTGACATGGAGAAGGTGATGCGTACACGGGGAAGACAGGGGTCTTCTCCACCATGCAAAGATGGTGGAGACCTCCTTCTGCAGCTCATTTGAGCAAGAGATCTTGTTGCCTCTTCATTCTCAAAAAAGAGTGGGGCAGGAGACTACGAGAATACATCTGGGTGGGTTTAGTGTGAAACCTGCCATTTTATTTTGTGAGGGCTTGACTTATCACCTCAGAAGTGTGAAAAAGGGTGTGAAAAACATCCCTCATCCCCATTTCGTCTAATAAATGAATTATTTTTTAAAACTCTTCAATCAGACAGAAAATGATCTTGAATACCTCATAGTGCTTATTTCGTGCCCATTTCTCACTTTCTTCAGTAGATTCGTCTAGAACTCTCGGGATCAGGAATGGGGCATCAAGTTCAGGGAGATACAGAGTTACTTTCTACGGAATACATTCTGCTTTCCCTTTGCTACAAGTTCCTGCACTCAAAAATACTGGTTTACCAGGGTCTGTTTCATAGGAAGATGCTCTCGAAATACTGTTAGGCAGTGTGGGAAGCATTTCTGCCCCTTACGAAGGAAACACATTGCTGAAGTCATGGTCATTAGTACAGGACAGATGACCACCTCTTACTCTTCCCATTTACAACCAGAACCAGTGACAAGCAAGGGTCACAGGAGGTACTGCAAGGGGAAACACTGTGTAAATTGTCATGCAGTATGCTAAAAATAAGATGTGATTGTTGTGTTCTTATTCAGTCCTGAAGAAATGTTTGCCAGTTCTAAGTGTGTGGATTTCCTCCCATTTTCTCATTCCTTAACCCAAATCACAAATATGCCATTACAACCAAAGCTACTTTTGAACAATGTTAGTTAATTACAACAATGTTGCTCTCAAGGATGATGATTTGAGCTGGACATGATGTTACACACTTGTCAGCCCAGCAGTCTGGGAAACTGAAGCAAGAAAATTCTGAATTTGAGTCCAGGCTGGGTAATTGAAGGAGAACTTGACTCAAAATAAAAAAAGCCTGGGGCTGTAGCTCAGCATGAAGGCCCTGAGTTCAATCTCCAGAACTGCAAAGAAACGGTGATTTTACATGCATTGCATCAATTGAACCATAGTAGTTTCATTTCTCCACTAGCTATACGACATTCGATAGTACTGAACAAGGTAAAGGGTGGTTATCTCACACCTTTTTTATATTTGTAAGTGATAGGTCCCACCCAAGTAGAGTTCCAATTTATTTTAAATGATAGATTTTTTTCAGAAGCCCAGAAACTTTACTTAAACCACTATCTCACATGTTCCTATCAAGTTTTAACCTCTGCTTAAAAGTATAGAGGCAAATTTATCGACTAAAACTGTCCTCCAGCCTACTTAGCTTTGCAAATGCACCTATCTCAGAAATTTGTTTTAAACCATTTTTTGGACCTACCCACAGAAAACGCTGGCTTTATTTTTTCGGTCCTCATAATATTAGCCACTTTCGTTCCATTCTTCTAAATTCATGTACATACAGGTCTCCATTATGGTGGATTTTAAGTATATTATTATTCAGTCTTTTAATCTTTTCATCTTCAATCATGTTTTAAATGTGCCTTCTCCTCCTCTGTGAATCCTTAAAGTGAGAGTGTTTTTCAAACACACCACACAACATTTTCACAATTAACAACATTGGTTTTGTTTTAACTAATGTGCTGACTGTTTCTAAATCATGTTCTCCTTTATGAGTGACTTCCTTTGTGGGACTCAGTTTTACGTGAGCCTTAGACTATTCTACACTAAGCCTTTAGCACTGCAATTCTCTCACCCTAGAGGCCACCCGGTCGCTGTCCCGGTCATTGACTACAACGTG
Source organism: Hystrix cristata (assembly GCA_004026905.1). Classification (NCBI taxonomy): domain Eukaryota; kingdom Metazoa; phylum Chordata; class Mammalia; order Rodentia; family Hystricidae; genus Hystrix; species Hystrix cristata. Next base: position 58,912 of record PVJO010006695.1, read on the forward strand.
TTGGGAAACCTTCATACACAACTATTCCTGTGCAGCTACCAGCCCCAACTTACAAATAAGAACAGATACACTGTCGTAAGGTCAGTGTACATTGTCCTGCCTCCGTCTTCATATCACTAATTTGAAAAAGTAAAAATGTTAACGTCTATTTTATTTTTAATTTGTTGATTAAGCTTTTCCTTTATCCTGAACAAGAAGACTTATTGTAGATTGTTAATAAATTGTTCTTCTAGGATTAGAAATAATCTTTAGAGATTATTCCTACTGGGGGGAAATGAGCAACTTACCCCCCACCCCGTGCATACGTAAGTCATTGTGATCTTTTCCAACTCGCAACTTCTGCAAGTCAAGTCTATACTAAGCTTTTAAAAAAAGATAAACGCTAAAATGTAGTGCTCAAGACAATCAAATCAACAAGACTTCCTAAATTCACTGTCTTCTAGGTCAGAGTTAAAACAGCAATTCCACTCAAAGGACACTCTGTTCATCAAATCCAAACCTGTTCAAAACGAAAGAAAAGTGAGATTAAAACACAATTTAAAAATTCCGCAGCTTTATTTCAGAAGTGTTATTTAAACGATAAAGGATTTCCTGTCATTCTTACTTTAAATAATTTCAAAATATTCTTTTGTTCCTGGGTTACTCTACATCCAAATAATCATGTTTGTAAATGACTCGGTACAACAGTGGGTGCCCTGAGCGATGTAAACATTATTGTTTATCCAGAAGCATTATATGTTCATGCAAAAATGGCATTAAAAGCTTGTGGTCAGATCAAAAAACCACAACTGTAATTGTTTATTTATATAGTTCACCATCACTCTGTAGTGTAAGTTTACATTTTTTTAAAATTTCTAAACAATGCTGAGTTAGTCTTAAAAGAGTGAAAAATGCAGGGTTCGCCTAAATGATTAAAAACAACTTAGTCTCTTCAAGCAGTGAGATGCTTTAATATGGAGATTATTTACTTTGCCCAGGCTTATAGTTTTCATTTTTATGCTGCCCTTGAAACTCCATGATAACAGGGCCATTCAGTGGAATCTCTGCATTTTTCTCTTTAGTTCAGGGCAGCTGGTTTCTTTCCCCTCAACGCAGAAAGCCGAAGTATATTTATCACTCTAACAGTGACTCAAAACAAACAGGAAGTCTTCATCTGCCGGCTCCTGGGCATAGCTGATACTAGGTATTGGCAGAGAGGAAACAGAGACCTCATTCTCTGGGAGTCCAGCAGAATGTACATGCAGATGTGGGCGATAACAAAGTTAGGGGTGCTCCAAATGACCACCATGTTCTCCCAAGATTAAGTGCCGCTGCAGCTCTCGCCAGCTTTCAGTCTGTGAAAATTCCTCAGGAGTTTTCCTTTCCATTTCAGTTTGAAAGAGCAGTTTGAACTGGAGACCGTGGGCCTTAGAATCCTTGTGAACCTATGCGCCAAAGGAAACCTGGGAGGGAGCTATTCTGGGAGATTTGGCTTTGATCTGGTTGCTAGGAAAAAGCCCTGCTTTTGTCTGGAAGTTTTCTGAATGGCTCCTTCAGTCAGAATGAGGCCTGCAGGTCACTGTCTGAATTAAGTGAAGAGGATTTTTTTTACTCTAGAAATGAAGTTGTCGCTGTATGCCATGATAAAGCTAGAGAGAGAGGACTACATTGCTGTGTGGTAGCAGCGGCTCTTTGCTACAATTTAAACTCCAAGGTATACCCTGGAAATCACTGAAGCGTGCTTACAGATCAAATATATGCAAATATGCCTCAGTGGCACATATGTTCCTAGAGACTGTCCCCTTTGCCTTCCTTACAAATAAAACCTGCTTCAGATTCAAAGCCCATTTTGTTTTTATTAATGCAAATATTCACTATCAAACAATTTTTTAATCTTATAAATAAATAGAGAAGTCAAACAAACCTAACTTTTTCCAACCAAACCAAACTCAGAGAGGATTGGACTACAAACTACTAATACTAACTCAAAATTATTAGACAATACACTTTGGGGGGGTCCTCTTAATACTTTTTTTTTCTATCTGTTGGTTGATCTCCTTGTTTATGATAATGCTTGCACCTTTGCATACAGACTTTACAGCCATTATCTAATCTTCACAGATCCTGGGGAGGTAGAAAGGGAGTAATTCTTATCTCCATTCAACAGATGAGGAGACGGAGATTCAGGGAGCTTAAGTAACAGAGCTCACACTGTGAGTGGCACATTCTGCCCAGACACAATGACAGGAGGGCAGGAGCTTTGCTTTCCCAGCAGTGGGGCTGGATTTTCATCTGCCACCTAAACGCATTCCAGTTCCCTTCACAACCACCATTTCTTGGTAACACTGACTCTCCATACACTCTTAGGAAGGAAACTGATGTACAGGAGGATCAAACCTTTGATCTTGGAGCCAACAGAATCGGACATAAATGAACCAACCCACAGACTGAAAACCCAAGTTGTCCAAAGCAGAATGTAACCAACCAAAAAAGTCCAGTTGTTGCCTTCTATGTCTCTCCAGAATACAAAGGAAAGTGCTATTTTTCATTACTTTATCTAGTTTTGTCCTCTCTCTCAAGTCTGAAATCTATTTTGATCTCCAAGGAAATCCCAAAATATAAGCATATGTACAAAAATAATACAGAGCTAAGAGATAAATTACATAAACAAATATTTAATTTCCAGAAAAACTTGAAAAGTTTTTCTTTGAGGGAAAAATGTACAGAAGCTGAACCCTTCAAGACCACAGCATCATTGTTAGGACAAAGTGGTTCTTCACTCGTACCTTGATCTCTAGACAATAAAAATGAGGAAAGGTTAACAGCAAAAGGAATTCTTTTCCAATTACTAGATATCTTCTTTTAAAGGAAGATGGCATTATGCCTTAGAAAAATCATAGTGAAAATATATCCAACACTCCTGAAGCATGAATCAAATACTACCCATACTAAGCGAGTAGAAGCTGTGCCCCCCAAAGGGCTGGGGGAATATCTATTACATTAGAGAACCATCCATGGGGTTCAGGGTCAGCCTCACCTACCTTTTGGAATGCATTTATCCTGTAGACCACCAGGCAAGAAGCTCACGAGGCCCAAGCCACACATCACTGCTAAAAAATGCTTCTAGTAGAAAACAGAGGTTTCTCTAGAGTAGCCTAACTTCTCGCCATCTACCTGTTTAGTTTCTCAAATCTCTTTTCAAACTGTATGCATAATTGTGCATCTGCGGCAACCCGTACATACGTAAACACTACAAAAACATCCTAGATGTATCCCAGAAAGCCACAAAGCAGATCTAGGTTTTAGTATCAAATTGATAGATCCTGAAATCTCTCAATCTAGAACTACCAGTGTGCTGAGCCCAGCTCTGAATATGGACAGGGACCAAATTGCCTTCCTGGTTCCAAGCAATGGCAATGGACTAACATACCAATTAGCCACACATTGGTTCTTTGGGCACTGCCCAGGAGGACTCCCAGGACCCCTACTGAGTGTGACCCGACACCTGGGGCTTGCTCTGTCTATTCCTCCTCATTCACCACTGGTCTGTGCGAAGGGTTCGGCAGCTTGGGAGGAGTTAGCATGAATGCCCCAGCATGTCGCCATGGCTAGAGCTAAGCAAGAGCCTAAAATGAATTTAGCAAAGATAGGATACTTCAGGTAAGAATTCAGTAGGTGAATTTATTTCCAAATTACTCTTTTTATCCTTCTCATCTGAGAGTCTCTCCGAACATTTAGAAGAGAACTTTATCATTCTTAAAGAAGAAACCTATATTTAGTTTCAATGTTTCATTCATAGCCAGTCATACAAAAAACACTCAATAAAAGAGTCCTTTTTAGAGTTACGATGCATTTATTACAGGATTAATGATTTTTGGTGATGATAATGTGATGGTTAGGATTGGGTTGACTTAAGACAAAAGTTTTTTTGAAGATTTCTCTGTCATTTAATTGAGTCACCCTATTCCTTCTGCCTCAATACACAACTGCAGAAGGCTTTTATCCAAATTAATTCTGCAAAAGTTATCTTTCTGGATACACAACCTCCTCTCTGAGCATTTGTTAACACTTTATATTATACTAAAGTGAATCCACCCACCAGAAATTAGACAATCTATCCCAGTTTTAATATTTTTTGAAGGCTTACAAAATGCTAATCATTAAAGCAAGTGATTCCCAGGCCTGGTTTTGTGATAGCCTGGGGTATATCCAATTACCTTATAGATCACAAAAAAACAAAATTCCAAAAATTTTTTTGAAAGAAAATTAATTATAGTTCCTTCTAATTTGAAATATAAATATCTGCCATTGGAGGTAGTAGGAAGTGTGTCACAGTGGGACTTGGTGGCTTAGAGCATTGTGAGAAAACAAGCAACAATAGTCTATTGAAACTCCTCAAAGCTCAAAATCATTATGCACTGCAAAAAGAAAAAAAGAAAGAACTGCTATTCTTGCTCCTAGGAACTTAAACTCTAACACACACCTTATGACATACACAGAAAGGAACCAAGACAAAACCTATTCCAGGACATTTCCTTGAGAAGAATACAAATAAGGTGTGTCACACATTTTCATGAATAAAATAAAAACGATAATATCTAATAACATCATTATACTATTCAGTGTACCTAAATTACAGCTGTACTAAGAAATGAGAAAATCTCTGGAAGAGGACCAGGATTGCTTTTTAATTGTCCATTAGAAAAAGCAAAAAATAAAATCGCCTGCAATGATTTCCTTTTGAGATCATTCACCTTATTTTTAAAATACAAAATCAAAAACATATTGAGACGCATGGTGAGGCCGGGCAATAAAACTCAGCAAACTGTCTCGGTTTCTTAGCTCCGGCTCACAGCTCCAGCGAGCCCACAGTGCCAGCTTCAGACTGGCAGGCGACTAGCATTGCACAAAACGGTCTTGATTTTCAGTCCCGACTGATCCCACTGAGAACGTCTCTCTCTCTCTCCACCTTTTCTTTGTTTCTGGTTTGCGTTTCTGTTTTCATCTGAATGGAAGTCTTTCTATTTAGGGATGTTCTTTTCTGTGAGATGTTCCCTAAGCCAATAAAAAACAATGACAATCTTATTCTCATATTAAGATTCTCCTCCCAGGGCCATATTCCATGAATGAACGGCTTGTAGGACACACCACCAATAATAAAATCTACCAACTGTGCCAACACGCGTGCAAGAAGAACACAGGAAAGCTAAGGCCGGCCAAAGGAATTCTGCACCTACAGCAGTCAGCTCCTTCCAAGAAAGCTGCGGGGCTGCCTCCTTATTTACTTGCTTATTTGCCAGGAAGGTGTTTCTTTTAAAAAGTGACAATAAATAGCTCCTACAACCTCTTCCTTGTCTTGAAATCACAATTTCTACTAGAAAATAAACTTGTAAACTCCATCTGTTAAGATACTTCAGAAATATACTCAACGAAGCATGCCAATATTTGTCAAAGGAGCAATTCTATACTGGCTACGAAAGGTGCCAACAACAGGGTCATTTCCCACTCAAATTAAATGTCACTAGGAAATACTACAGAAAAATCAGACATATCCAAAGTGATTGCATATGTCACGAACTCAGCTCCTCCGACCTCCCCAACACTTGTAGGCTGGAGCTCCCCTCACTGGGCTGTCCGAATTCCAGAGTGTGCCGGCCCAGCTCGCAACCACCAGTGGATTAACTAAGGCCTTTTCTTCCCTTCAGATCTCAGGCTTGTCTTCCCCCTGCAATACAAAAGGCTTTCAGTCCACCTACCTACCATCGATAAACTGGTATGCAAGAAGAAAGCAACTTAGTTGACTGTTGAAATAGAACAGGGTTAGAAAGAAAATGCACGTGAATTATTTCACTACCTACATGATTTATGAGATAAAAGGTAAGCTTCTTCCAACTACTCAATCCTCACCCTCATTCTTTTTGTTAATCTTCATTTAACAAATATTTATTGAGCACCTACAATGTTCAAAGGACTTTTCTGGGCACTGAGTTTGTAACACTGGATGATACAAAGTAAGCCTTGTCCTTTAGCCTAATGTCTCCAGGAGAAAGAAATAGAACGAATACGTGTTGTTTCAAATAATTTTATTTTTTAAAATTTTTAATTTTATTAATGCATGTTTTCAGTACATAATGATTACATGCATTATGGGTAGTGGGTACATGGACATAATACATCTTAATTCCTTTCATGTCCCTGTCCCCTCCTCTTTCTCCCCCTCCATCCATTTTTTGGTCTTCCCATTTGTGATAGACCTATCACAAGCTTAAATATCAAATGATTTCTCTTGTATGAGAAACCAAAAATATAAACAAAATAAATGATAGATAACAGGAAACAAGGAGATGGATGTGTTTCAAATAATTTTAGAATACTATAAGCACTACAAGGAAAATACGACTGAGAAAAAGAATAAGATTGATTTGAAAATAATTCTAAATATGAAAATAGTGACCCGCTTCATGGCAATCTAAGAAGGAAAACAGTCATGGAGTTAATGCTTCAGGTCTGCTGGCCAGGGAAGGGTTGTCTAAGGCCTAGATGTCTGAGTTGCTCTTCTACTAGAAGACAGAAGCATTCAGAAAGTTTAGTAAAACTGCCCTAAGTAAGTGCAAGGAACACAAAAGAGGAAGGAAGACTGAGCATAATGAAAAAGCCAAGGAAACAAGCAAGGCTGGAAATCTGAGAGACTTGACTGTTGGAATTTCTTCTAAATGCAGTGGACAGCCTTTGGAGGGTACCGAAACAAGGAAGTGACTTGATCAGCTAGCTGGTGAATCTAATGAAGAACAGCATCAGAGAGAGTAAGAATATAGCTTGAGTGAAAAGAGGAAAGGGGGCTTAAAATAATTATAATATTTTGTACTTAAACAGCTGGGAGGATGGTGGTCATTGAGTGAGATGGAGCTACTGGGGTGAATAGTGAGTCTCAAGGGTAGAAATTCACTCGCTCATACTTGTCCCTCAGCAATCTCTGCACAGTGGAAACTCATCTTTTCTCAACTGCACTCATTTTTATTTGTTTTTATCTACTATTTAAGCCATGGAATTCTGGGTTGCTGATATATTTTTCAACTCCATTCCCATTAACTTCAAACCATAGCGGAAAATCCAGTTCATCTAAATCTTTGTCATTTGAAACTCTCTTCAGAATGATTATCTATTATTAATACCCATTTCCATGTTTGTTTGCTTGTTTTACAAATCTTTCATTCTACTTCATACTCCACTCCTACTGAATTTAGGTCAGATTCCTGGGTCTTCCTTCTTTTTCAGCCCCCAGCTGGCCATTGCTCATCGGGACCCCTTGCATGTCTGCAAAACCCCCTGAGCTCTGTGTCCCCCAAGCTGAGTTCTTGTTCTTACATAAAGGCTCTCAGGCTCCAAAACTGGCAACCTCATACCTCTATTACCTCTATCCTTCATGATCCCTCCAATCTGTACGACTCAAATCAAGTGTCTCCTAACTCTTTTTTACCCCTCTCTAATCAAACGTAATCTCCCCATCCCCATCTTCTATGAGGTAAGGAGTGTACTGGTTGACATCTCCAAGCCTGGAGCCAGATAGCCATGTCCTAGCTGTGTGCCCACCAGTGAATATCCAAAATGCATAATTATCTGCTCCTGGAAACTCAAAGGGAAGCAAAGCAGAGGAAGTACTCGCCTTAGAAAGTTGTTGTGAGGTTTTTTTTTGTTTGTTTGTTTGTTTTTTTATTTTTTAACCAAGAACATGTATTGGTATGTTGTCCATATATTGATCACATGAGGATTAAGTGAAGCAATACACCTAAAATATGTATCTCCTGCCATGGAATAAGAACTTTTCAAGGTTATTTTTGTCATTTTCACTTCAGCATTCTTAAGCTCTTGTATTGGTCCGCTTTCCTGGCACTGGGACAAAATACCCAATATCCACATCCTAAAGGACCAGAGTTTTACACTGGTTCATGTTTTGAGGGGAATTCAGTCCATGGTCAACAGGCCCCAAGACAGAAGTGACACGGTGGAAGCACGTGACAGAGGAAAACTGCTCCCCTTATGACAGCCAGCCAGCAGAGACAAAAGGGGAGGACCCAGGGACAAGTGCATACCTTTTCAGGTCACATGCCCAGTGACCCACTACTCCATCCAGGCCCCACTTTCTAACAGCACACAACTACCGAACTTAGCAATGAGTGAGTCCGCTGAAGAGTACAGCACCCCACGGCCCACTCACCTTCCAAACACGTGAGGGTTCAAGCCCTAAACTGTCACATCTCTCTTGTGAAAACAATGGTCTTTTTTCTATCACAGTTGTTTTTAACGCATTAGATCAAAAGCTCTCTGTAGGGAGTGTGCTAGTCCCATGCCTTACTCACAGAAAAAAGTTTGTGTTCATTTCCCTGTTAATAAAAGAAAATATTTCAGAGCATCTAGTTAAGACTTCTTCATCTTTGTATTTGCTAGATATTCCACGAATATTTATCAATGAATGAATGCTGAGCATAAATAACCAGTTCTAAAGGTTTTACTTCTTTTACTCAAGTAGATTGAATTCCCTTAAGGTAGAAATACTATTTTTATGTTTCTTATTTCAAATTTCCATTTTGCTCAGTCAGCACATGTGTGTATGTATATGTATACATATGTGTATGATGTAATAATAAGCAATATATATTTTTCATTTTTTAAAAATTTCCCAATTATGATACTCTAGAAAAATCAAATAAGCAATACATGCATTGTGCTAAATTCATCAGTGAGACTGCTCTTAAAATGGAAAATGGAAAAGCATCTCTTTGTTTATCTGAAACATAAGGAATCACCACAACAGGGCACGAGTCCAGCTTACAAGAATCTTGAGGCCTCTGAAGACCCCGAGTTAGGCAGGAGGTTCTTGTTAGTGACATGTGCTCACTCATCGACATCAATTAATATTTATTGGACAAAGCATGGATGCAGCACATTATGCAGTGTATGCTGTACATGTCCTCTAACTACAAAGACACTATCTCTGCCTCCTCACATGTCAAGAAAGGCAGCGTTCATGACCACAATAAATAATAAGAAAGATACATGTCTCTGTGGGTTTATAAATAGCACCGTATTTCAACTTCCAATGCACAAGTACACCTTGACTGGCTTTCAGATCTGATAGGGACAGAGCTGGGTAGAGAAATAAAGGAAAGAATATGGATTTGAAACTATAAAACGATAGTTATTTACTTTTTAAAATTAAGCAAAACATACTAAGATAGGAATAAAAATCTGAGTTAAAAGATTAACTCACGAATGTATTCTTAACATGTATGAGAACCTCTTATCAATCCTTAGCAACACCCACCACACTCCCCAAAAAAACAGGTAAACTTGAGGTCTTTACATCTTTCTTCACAAAGTATCGCTGAAGCTAAAATAAGATTTCTTAACATTTCTAATAAGCGTAGTTTTATTATAGCCTTTGTTCCTAGGTTACCCCATACCCAAATAATCATAAATGTAAAAATGTAAGTTAAACAATCTAGTCTGATAAATATCGTTTTTACTAGTAATGAGGCAGTTCCAAAACTCCAGACTTGTCAGGTGCAGTGGTACCTGTTTACAGTCCCAGCTACGCAGGAGACCAAAGCAGGGGAACTAAAGTTGGAGGCCAGTCTAGGCGGCTTAGCAAGACTGTGTCTCAATATGAAAGATTTTGGAAGGGATGGGGATGTAGCTCAGTTCAAAGGCCCTGGGTTCAATTCAGAGTACCACATCATAAACAGTGAGATTGACTGACAGACAGAGATATAAATAGCCTAGCGGTAGCCTTAGCTCAGTGGCAAAGAGCTGGTCTAGTATAACACCCTGGGTTCAATTTCAGTATCTAGCATGGCAAAACAAAAACCCCAGAAATCCATTCAGTCCTTCTCTGTCTCTCCCTCTCTCCCTCTACCCCCATCTCTCTGACTCTCCCCTCTCCTCTTCCCTGCCAAGAGCTTTCCAGCATTGTGAATAATTTGGCTGACGGGCTGCATCTTCAGGCACTAGTCAGCAACTACGTTCCATCCCACAGACTGAGTTACTTAACTGCACAAGGTCTTGTCTCCAATGCACATTCATCTTTCCTAAGTAGTGTTATAATACCTACTTTTTTCACAAACCTCTAAACACCTCAATTCAAGAATCCAAAATAATTTCTGACATAGCACCCATTTAAACTCTCGATATTTCTGTGTCACGAACTGTCAATGGTATATCCTGTATTCTGATGAAAAAACTGCCCAATTCTATCTGTAAAATTCCTCTCTCTTAATGCCTGATTAAAAAACCACCTAGAATACACTCAATCTGAAAGAAATGGGTGAGAAAACCACCTAGATAACCATGGTATGCTGTTTCTTAATTTCTACATACTTTTTATGTTCTGTGTCCTCACATCTAGGAGATGTAGAACCTTTACACATCACACGTTTGAATTACATGCATCTGTGACCCTTTGACCCTTGTCTTTCTCTTTGTATCTTTCTACATAGTTACTAATACTTATTTTACCAATACTGATCAAAGCCCATTAACCTCAGATAAAAAATTGGTCAGCTCTATTTGAAAGAAAAAAACACTCCTGATTTTGTATCTAATGGTTTTCTCCTCTACAAGTTCGGAAGAACATACTTGCTCGTATCCCAAAAAGGATAAAAATGCCCCTCTTCAAAAAGGTCACATGTTTTGGGGGGTCGGGGCAGATGCCATTCCCAAAGTATAAGCCAGTGGGCCTGGCCATTCTTCCCCTCCCTCGACCCCGCCCCACCAACTATGACCAGTTCCTGGAAACTTGGAAGGCGCAAGCCGAGCACTTGCCCATAAGAGCCCCATTTAAATGAGAGTATCTGCTTCAGTACAAGGACCCCAACCCTGGAAGGCTCATCAAAGATCCTGCTTTGACTTGCTGGACCTACAGAAGACCAGCTAATATCTATCCCAATTTCAGACCCACTCCCAAAAACTCACTGTTAGGAATTGTGTTTGGACTTGGGCCCCTCGTTCTCTGCCATTAAGTTTTCAAAATTGATAGCGATTGGAAGGAAAAACTTATCCAGGAAGGAAAACTGGAACGATCGCTTAGTCTCTCATATTAAGTCAGTGATGACTGCTTTCTTGCTTAAATAAACCTTCTCTCAAAGGCCGGAGGGGTGGTATATGTCTATAATTTCAGCACTTGGGAGGCTGAGGCAGGAGGACCACCACAAGTTTGAGGCCAGTCTGAACTACATAGTTCAAAAAACCAAAAATAAATAAATAAATCCATTAATTATTTTTAAAAGGTCACATTTTAAAATTGAGATCATTCATTTTTAATTTATCAGAACTGGCCTTAGCCACTACATTTGCTTCCTTTTTGACTATTGAAAATGTAAAGGTGGAAGAGTAACAAGTGAGAAAGATCTGTGGAAGAAAATATATTATTTTAAATCAGAATAATATTGTGATAATAGAATGTTTCCCCACATATTTCAAAACTGACTCCAAATTTAGAAATCGAAGTACAATTACATTTTAAAGTAGAAATTTAAATAGATAGTTTATAAGTACAAATACTATCCTTTTAAGTAGTAAACTCTCACAAAGTTAGAGCAGCGCTTGCTATGGAAGCCCGTGTATGGAACAGCGCTCGCCACACAGTAAGGATAATAACCATTACATGAATGAAATACTTTCCCAACCAAAAAATAAAAAACGTTGAAACGTGCTTACTGGCTGTCCAAAGGAGGTTCCCACATTCATAAATAACATCAACTGTACAATTTACCCCTGCATCCTCCCTTTGCAGGAAGCCAACACAAAAACTATAACTTTTTACCTAAGAATCGAAGGTATCAATCTATAGGCTCATACTAATTTAAAGTCTTGGATAATAGTCTTTGGTTTTTTTAGATAATTTCTTTTGTTCCAAGCTTGAAAAGAAGCATTAACAAAGATCAAAAAATAAATCACTGATTTAGAGGGAGACAATGCATATTAAGATGAAAATATTGCATGTAGAGGCGTGAGCTAACCTTCCCAGAAAACCAGCCAGATCTAGCTTTAGATACTAAAGTATTACTATGTATCGATCCCACTCAGGACCCCTCTAGATAAAAGAAATGGGGACAACTTCAATGGTTGAATGTCTGGGTAAGAAAGAAAAGAAAGCAATTTAAAAATTATAAAGAGAGGCATGCACTTTCAATGCACAAAACAGTAAGTCAAGAAAGAAAAATACAATCAAATTATAACAATGCTTAGCTGCAGATGGTGGAAATAAAAGGTGAGTTTATTCTCACCCATAACTTTCTTTATATCTAAGTGTTCTATTATATGTATATAAATGCAGCAGTCCAAAAAAAAATAATACAAGTACTCACTGCAAAGTACACAAGGCGTGTTTGTCATTTTTCAAATGAATAAATTAATACATACAGGACCCGGGGTCCTGTAAAAACTTACAGCTAGTAAGTCTTGTAGGAAAAGGGCAAACAACTGTGTTAAAAAAAAAAAAGAAAGAAAGAAAGAAAGAAAAATTTAGGTAATGAGGATATTGTTTAAGGCAGCAGTTTAAGGTAGAATACAAAGATGAAGAACATGAACAAGGGAAAAGAAATACACCTTCCCAAAAGGACATCATAGAATCCAAGGGGAAGGCACGTTTATTAGAAAGAGACACATTTTGTGGTACACTCTGCAGCGCAAACTATTCAGGACAGCGGCACAAGAGGATGACCGAAGCTCGCGAATCCAAGATCAACCTGGGCAACATGGCCAACACACAGCCCTACACTACCGCAGCCAAAATAAGACAGCTTTAAATACAGTTTGAAAGAGAATGCACCACTATTCTAGTATACTCACTGGAGTAGAAAAGCATTTGAGAATCCATAATCTAGGATCAAGACCAAGGAGACTGGAGAGCCACAAGACAAAATGGGCATAAGTTTTGCCTCTTGTTGGCTAGGATATATGGTCAGAAATGAAAGGTCTTGTTGAAAAGAAATTAAAAACCCCAAATTAAGCTCTGTTTGTTCCACAGAGGTAGCTAGAAACATGATGTGTATGTATTTTGATATATTAAAATTATTTGAGAGAATATAAGCCCCAATTTAGTAACCTCCCTAACCCAGTATAATGATAGAAATTTGTATTATGCTTAACAATATCCCATTTAGCTGCCATTTATATCCAGTTTCTGTCTTTCCAGTTGTCATAGGGGTAGTAAACAAAAATCAACATTATCCACATCCTTAAAGGTGACTTCTTTCAAATATGATTGAGGAATATCAAGAAAATATCCTTCTACTTAGTGATTCCTCTGCTAACAGAAATACCAGCTATGTTAGCAGATCCTATGGCTAACTGGGGAAACAGAGGACATATGGAGTTTTTAGGTCTCTCTATCTCTTCCTCTCCCTGTCCCTCCCCCCCATCTCTTCTCCCTGCTTTCTTCTATGCCCTCATATGTCAAAAAGAATGCATCAAATTGGTGCGAGGTAACAGAGATTAAAGGGCAGAATCATCACCCATTCTTTCTAAGGTGTTAGCCCTGGGACTGTACTGTTACTCTCAGTTCCACCCACAACCCTTTTATTTTCTGATGCTTACTGAACCTTGACAGAAAGTTGTCCTCATCATTTCCATCCCCTTTGCTTCACTCCATTTTTTGCCACCCTATCCCCTCTACCCACGTGTGCGCGCGCACACACACACACACACACACACACCTCCCTTTGGCTTCAAAGGGCATCATAAACTCAACTCTCATACCTCGCTGAAAGCATGCACATGACCCTGAGTCAGAATTTGACTTGGTTTGGGAGTGGTTGCAATGTATCAGTTTCACAGTCATGAATCAATACCACATATGGAGCCATTTCAAATACTTTTCCCTTAAATGCAGCTTGGCCGCCCAAGCTCAGGGCAGATACGAAAACTAGATAGAATTCTTTCTACATTGCTTGCGTGAATACAGGATATTGGCCAAAGATTATTAGAGTAACTCTTTGTTGGCAGTTTCTCTTTGTTTTCCACATCTTGGAAACCTGCAAAACTTAGCTCCGGGGAAAACAATGGCCAGACATTTTGATGTGAGCAGTGACACGCCCTTTGGTTAGAGAGCCACACTCATGTTGGAGAAAACACTCTTCAAGAGCCAATAATACCTCCCGCGTCTGTTCCTCCTCTTCTCTGATGCTGCTTATGGTTATGACGTCTGCCTCCATTCGTCTGGGCAGCAGCCTCTCTCTTCTATCCCTCTTCCAGTTGGCACTGAGAAGATGAGAAGAGGACGGCGAAGCAAAGCCTCCAGGGTGGGCAGCCGTACGTGTATGCGCTACAAGGAGGTAGCCCAGGCCCTCTGCTCTCCCCTCCAAATCAAGCATCACCTTATCGTTTCCTCACCAAGATTAACTCCTGCTTCCTGAAGACTATTTCTGAGGTAGAAAGCAGAGGTGGTGAAAAAGGGGGGAGCCGAAAAGTCCAATCTGTCAAGCTCCATTTTAGAAGAAAGGAAAACTGAAAAGTGAACGCATTAAACACGAGCCATTTCCTGCACTCAGGAGGGAAGAAGGCGCGCGAGGAGCTGTGTGCAGGAGGAGATCCGCACTGGTGTTATCTCTGACCTGCAGCTTAGCCCCAGTGTCTCAGCTGCCAAAAAGCTCCCATTCAACGTTGTGCTGAGTTCATCAATGCTCCACGTGTCAGGATCCCAACAGGAAAAAGCAGGACAGACAGTCTCTCCATTCAACTGCCTGGGGACCCCATGACAACTAAAATCCCCTCACAGACCATCCGTATCAACCTTCGGCAGGTCAGAGCACACAGCCCTCCAGAACCACAGGCCCAGGCCCACACCCTTTCCCCTCATCAACACTGTCGCTTTAAACAGAACATCGAGCCTTATCACGGAACCTGAAGTAAGTATGACAATTAAGATGGATTGCAAAGCCTGCTTGTGCTTCACAATTAACAATCACTTGGCAGTAGGTTCCACACAACTGTTGGGGTGTATGGCAAGAACTTTATCCCTGCTTAGTGCTGCATTAGCATATTTAGTAGGCTGCAAGACATAAGTCCTAAGATATGAACATATTTTTGTCTTTCTTAAAAATCTGCAATTAAGCTATAATATGTAGAAACTCCACCAGGCAATCAACGTACAAATACCAAGATGGAGTTGGGGTGCAGAGGGCAAGCGAAAGAAATGTTTCCCTGCATGGGTGACTGTTTCCAATGTCACAGGTTAGCTACAAATGTGAGGCTCCTTCCTGTCTGCAACAGAACTAGGGTGGGGTGGGGTGCATGGCCTCACCACTACTGGCATCAGGTGATTGCTCCATAGAACATGGCTACATACTTTAAACACACATTAAAAAAAAAAAATCAGATCCTCACATGGCCCTACAGGTTACTTAACAAACTAGGTATTTTTTACAAGAAGCACTTCCTGACTCTGTCAGAAATCACAAAGACATTTTATTCTACAAATATGAGTTGTCTTCCTCAAACGTTCCATTATTTTCCCTCCACTGTTGCCTTATCTGCCACACAGAAGAAAAAGAATCAGGGACCACTGTGACAGGACCAACTTCATTGGTCAAAAGACTACTCAAGCCAAGGTCCCTAATTTCTGCAGTGCGCTCTTTGTACAGATTCGGGCCTAGAGTCCAAGTGTGACCCAGATGGGGGCTGAGGAGGGAAAGAAACTGAGCCAGATCTTTCTGAGATAGCTGGGACTTTGTCTTTCTTGACATCTGAGTTGCAAGAAAGCAGGATATCCTGCCAAACACACTGCTGCTGCTGTGAGACCCACCTTGCGGCAAAGACACAGCCCAAGCTGGGAGACACAGGAGACAGAGGTGGGGAGTTTTCTGGGAAAGAAACCTCACCCTTTACGGATACCTCCTTTGCAAAAGAAAACACACACACACACACACACACACACACACACACACACGCACACACGGGCGAGTTAGGTGAGCGCTCCAATTGCATAAAAGAAAGCATATGAATGTAACAAATGCAGTTTAGCACACAAAGTCTTTCTTTACAAAAGCAGAAGAGGAGCAGATTAAAGCACCTGGCAGTCTTGGCATGCTGAAAGAAAATTTTAGCTGTGACAAAACAAAACAGGTGTACAGGTATAAAACTTTTGCTTTCCAATAATGCCCCTCTCTTTACTGGAATGCTTTGACAGGTGCAGAAGTTCAAGTTACAGTGGGGAAGTAGCAAATAAATACAGAGCATTAGCGTCTGACGTGCTTGCCGAGCACCCGAGGATGTTAATAACTGGCAAGGTACACTAATCTCTGATTGCAACATTTGGTTTACCTTAATCTGGAGGGACAGCTGTATTAAAGAGGGAATTATACTAATCAGTTCAAGGCCCTTGCATATAAAACTTCCCATTAGGCTTAAAGTACACCGGCTTATGCTCATTCTCTAGGAGCCTTACATCTGGTTCTGAATGCGCCTGCCTCTCATTTGCAAGGTACAAACTGAAAACAAGGGGGAGGGGGGCTGACAGCTGCTGGAGGATGGGTGATAGAAGAGGAAGCTACTAATTCTTTGAAATTTTTAACAGCACAAAACTAGCTCCTAGGCATCTTAATACTAAAAGGGAAAAAAAGCCTGTGTTATCAACCCTAGGCCATTTTTTCCTGTTACCGGAGGTGACCAACATAAAATAAAATTGATGATGTCAGTCAAAAACAGCTAAGCACAAAGCTTGGCTTTGTTATCTTAAGTCAGAAGGTATGATAGGCCGTGCCATATGGCTCTAATCCGCCTCTATCTCCCATCACCTAACAGGAAACCTTCATGTAGCATGACCTTATTTGGCTGGTTCCAGGTTGGGATGCCCAAAGGGGATTTTTCTGTTTCTGCTCTATCCGAAGGTTTATGTTGATTTTTTTTTCTGAGCCCTGCAAACTATAAATCCGACTGATTACTCTGCACTCTTTTGCTTGACTGAACCTTTACAATCAGACATCCCCGTTAACAATAAGCTCCTAATGAATCAAACATCTATGGCATTAGTTTCACCTAGCTGCCTCTTTCCCATGCACTGTGCTGCTTTGTCAGACCTGGTTTGATGAGAAAAGCTAGTGACACTTGCTGCACCTATTGATAAACAATGCAGTAATGAGGGCATAACAAAAATTACCTAAAACAACCTGATTAAAAGTGACAGGCGCAGCTCACTCCTTGCCCTGTAGTGAAGGTAACCCTCACACTGTGTAGGGGAAATAATGAGGTAAAATAAAATTTCTTTCTATCCCAAGGAGCTCACTTCTGAATGTGTATTTGTGAAGAGAAGCAATTTTTTTGGTGATGTTTTGCATTCTTTCAGGCTACATGACCATCAATAATGTTAGAAACTCCTACAATTCAAGATGCTTGCCTTTCAACTTGCTGGGATGAACTCCAGCTTTTTCTCTACTTCAACTTTCTGAATTACCAAACTAATATCGAGATCTTCACATTCTTTCTCGAATGTGAGTTTAGTCATTGAGAAACTCAACAGTACAAGTGCAATAATTAGGGAAGTGGAGCAAGGGGATCAAAAGAAAATTTCTAAAACTCAAGAAAATGTTTCGAACAAAGTAGGCAAAAAAAAACTTTATGGACAATATCACCTCCCTGAAAGGAATAACTTAACCTTACCATGGACATTGATTGAAGTTCTTTTTATTGGGGTCACCCAGAGGACCTTTGCAACTTCGAAACAAGCTTATGCCCAGGGGAGACTAGGCTCTTGTGAAAGCTTGATTCAAAGACAGAAATGTGTGGGTTTTGCAATTGTGTGGCAGCATGTTGGGAGGGTTTCCATCAGCGCACAGATGCACTTGAAAATCAAATATGGACATGGGGAATGTTTTTTGGAGATGGAAAATGAGTGCTGATGACATGTTTATACTGCGCAGATGGATCCAGTACAGAACCATTTTTTGTAAAGAAACAATATCCACCATTTGCTAATTTTTTTTGCACAACTACAAAATGGTGGCACAAAAAGTGAATATTTCCGTCATACGTACTCCACCTGTTCCTTGGTTTTACAACTGTCTTCCATCCTGAATGTAATCATTGACTGTTGTAGTCTTATTTTTTTCTCAAATGTTATCCAAAAGAATATGAAAAAAAGAAATACAATATACAAAGGCACTTGGAAGAGCAAAATGATTTGAAATTAATTTGCTGCATATGAGAAATTGAAAGATGACAAATGTTGTTAAGTAACAAATGCTGAATTTAATCCTGAGAAATGCATTTTCTTATTGGCATATTTTCTCCTTAAATCTGACACTAAATCAGTTTCTGAATGTTTTATACCAAGAGACAAGAGTTCTTCTTTATTCCATCCTTCAGCACACTGTTAGCCCTCACAGGTAGCCGCATCTCTGGAAATGCATACGCTTAGAATAGGATTGATTCCAGTTACTGCCTTTTGTTGACACATTATAGTGACAAATATTTTATAGCTATAAATATCAAATATGCTAATATGGAAATGTACAATATGTATAGGATATGTATTTTAAAAATGACAATTTAAAACATGTAACTGCCAAAGCACATTACTGATAACATAGTTTATAAACTTTACCTCCTTAAAAGGAAGTAGCAGAATAATCAAATCTCAATTTATTGCCACATCAGTAATATTCATTTGTCGTTTCAGGTGTGAGGCATTGGTGAAAGTGACCTGCTTCAAAGACATCGAATTCACAAAAGAATGAAGAAGCAATGGCTATGACACACAAAAATTCACTTTGAGTCGTACAATATTCAGGAGTGTTATTTAAAAGGAAAAACATTCTGAACACATTTTCAGATTTGATGACAGATTATGATTTTAAGTGTTCCAAATAATATATGAGACATGAAAATTAACATTTTTGGTGTTGGTAAGACAGGCTAACTTTTCTGGACATTTCACTTTTCTTACCATCTGCACTTATAACCTCCTGAATTCCACAGCTAACCTTTAATTGATGCTATTTTTATTCTAACAATTAGTTTTAAATTAAGAATTAGAATATGAATCCCAACAAATAATCAAACAGCCTGAGACCAGATAAGAAAATCTTGAGAATATACATAAATCGACATGTTCTTTCAACCCTGTATTTTCTGGCGCTGTACCAAACACCAATCAGCAGTTGTATATTTTATGATTCTAACACCTTGTTATCATCCTGAAGCTAACAAAAGCCTGCACACACTTCTCTAAATAAAGAAGGTCTTCATTTTTATTTCTGAGTTTCTGGCACATAGAAGGTCCTAACATTTGACAAATCCTGAATTATTTTTGCTTTTATATCAAAATGGAAAAATTAAAGCCCCGTGGAAAATGTTAGAACTCAAAATTAAATTTAATTAAACTTTGAAACAGTCAAGAAAAATGAAAATGTATCCTTCTAATTACAATTTTTCTTATATAGCTCTATTGTCAGTGCTCATTCAACAAACACATAGAACAGCTATAAAAATCAGTGATCTTTTGTTTTACTTTCTTTAAAATATTAGGGAGAGAAGGTTGAGAGGCAGTACGACTACTGAAGTTCCCTTAACTAAACTGCTTCTGAAAATCATGTTTTCTGAGACTCACTTATTTCTCCAGACCATTCAGTTTGCACATTTTGAAATGATTATTTATAGTGAACCAATTTTATGCTACTTTTAGTCACTTACTCTCTAAGCACTACATCAAGTATTTTTTCCATAATGCAGTGCTTAGACAACATCACACTTAAGAGAATAAGTGAATAATAAAATAAAAATTAATGAGCTCGTTTCTACCAGCACCTAAATTGTTGTCTAGCTGGAAGGTCAGCACCTCTCCGAGGTCATTAGACTATTAGTCAATAAGTTAATTATGTGATAATACGACCCCGTCCCTGGTGACAAGAAGAAGCTATATAACTTGTAAAGGTGCTGTTAACTAAAGTACAGGGAGTTTCTGCCTCAAGTACATTATTCTACATTGCAGTATTAGCACCCTGGCTATTCAATTACACCTTCACCATGACATTGCTTACCATCAAAACTTATCTAAGAATTAGAGTCATAGAAACATACAATATACATCCAGAACCAAAACAGATAAAGAAATTAAGTGGTTTCCCAACATCAAGCAAGTAGTTATAAAGAAGCGAGGGATTGAAACCAGGGCTTCACACACCAGGGACTGAAACCAAGCAAGTGCCCACCCACTGAGCTGCATGCCCAGCCCACAGCATTTTCTTTAACAAGCAGATTTTTTTCTCTCATGTTTATTACGACTGCTATAAGAGCTAACACCAATTTAGCTTATGGGAAAAAATGATACTCTTAACTTTGAGAACTAAATGGCAAAGCACTGTAAAGAATACGAACTGCCACTCGGGGAGATGAAAATTCTGTCTCATCAACAAGTACACGAAAGACCCAGAATCACATTCCCCACCAAAGCAAAGGAGCAAATACTAGTTAATACTCCTAACAGCTTCTCATTCTTTGGAAACTTGATTTCCCCCTTCAAGTCTTTCACTGATATCTCTAGCTTTTCAGAATTTTGCTTGCGCAAATATGCATATACAAATATTTTACCACGAACGTGAGATTGAGCCAGGCAGAACACCTTTAGACCTGACTTTTACTCCAACAACCTCCCCTGGCAATAAAAGTACATCTTTGCCATCACAGTAATCCAAGCTGCCATCGTCTCCCAACTCCTTGGCTAGGAAACCATCCTGACCGACTTCTGATGACCTCCCCAAATTATACTTTACCTCACACCAGGATGGGGTCCTCACGTGCAAGTCTGGTTATGCAATCCCCTCTCACCTTTTCAAAAATGCTGAAGGGAATTTCATTGCCTATATCAGGATTTCTCAACACCAGCACTATGACATTTTGAACCAGATAATTCTTGTTGTAGCGGGCTGTCCTCTACATTGCAGGATGTTTAGCAGTATTGCTGGCCTCTACCTACTAGATGTCAATAGTCCCTATAGACATTACCAAATGTTCCCTGAGGGTGGGGGGAAGGGGGTCATTTGAAAACTGTTGGTTCTGTATCGACAATCAATACCTTACCTGTATGTTGATCTGGCCCCTGCGGCTCTCTGGCATCATCTCTCTATACTATTCCTCTTATTCTATCTCTTCTTCAAACACACAAGTCTTTTAAAAGTTTCTTGAATGTATCTAAAAAAAAAAAAAAATCCATCCTGCCCAAGATTTTTCTACATAGTATTCTGTCTGACATATTCTTCACCTACCTGTCTTCCTACCTTTTGCCTCAGTAGCTTCAACTCTCCCTGCAGATTTCATGTGAATGATCACCTCAAAGAATGTTCCTCGACCCCCTTAAGAAGGCTGAATATTCTGCTGTGTGTTTAATGTACTTTTTAAAAAATATATTTTATTAGTACATTTTGCAGTACACATTATTTACATCCATCTTAGGGAGTAGGTACATGTACTAAACATATCTTAATTCTTCTTACCCTCCCCCTTCCCTCCTTCCATCCCTCTCTCTATCTCTGGGTTCCCTGGTCATCTGCAAAAGATCGATCTCCCTGTTTCCAATTATTTATCATTTATTTTGCTTTTTAAATTATTTATACTTTGGTTTTCTCACATAAGAGAAGTTATGTGATATTTAAGTTTGTGTGTCTGATTTATTTCACTTAAAATTATGGTCTTAAAGTGCATCCATTTTCCTACAAATAACTCAAATTTATTTTTCTTTATGGCAGAGTAATACTCCATCACGTATAAATACCACATTTTCTTATCTACACATCTGTTAATAAATATATATGTCATTTCCAAGCTTTAGCAATTATAAATGATCCTACTATAAACATGGGTATACATGTACAATTTCACAGAACAATAGGCCTTTCTTTCAGACATATCACTTCCACTTGTTAGTGAAGATTCATTAATGTGATTGCTCGCTTGATATCTATCTCCTTCTCATACTGGAAGATCTGTGAATAGGATGGACCACTCAACATTCTCAACATCTGTCACAGTGCCTGGTATGTGGTGGACAACTGATAAATACCTGTTAGATAAGAGGCTGACCCAGAATCAACCTTCATCACAGATTACTTTGCACAGAATCTGTTCCCAGTACAATATTAGTTATGTAAAGGTACATGTATGTTTAATTTTTCTAACTG
This sequence comes from Hystrix cristata, assembly GCA_004026905.1. Taxonomy (NCBI): domain Eukaryota; kingdom Metazoa; phylum Chordata; class Mammalia; order Rodentia; family Hystricidae; genus Hystrix; species Hystrix cristata. Next base: position 81,057 of record PVJO010006695.1, read on the forward strand.
GATCAGTTGTGTAGTTCATATTTATTCCCATAGTAACTGATTTATAAACCTTAATCCTAATTAGGAGCTACACATAATTGATAAATAACTAAAATGCAATAATCAAATTATTTTCTATTGTTTACATTTTATATGCATTAGAAGTCAGCCAATTAAAATAACTTCATCTATAAGCCATGACAAGTTTGGTTTTCATACGTACAGAATGCAAAAAATTCTGTGAGAAGACTTTCAGGCACTTATACACGTATTGAGAAATTCCTGTATCTGCCCAAAAGTATTTCCAGCCAACAAAACCATCAGGCTGATAATCCAGCAGACAAAATTCTCCTTTTGGCTGTTACACAGCCACCTTTGGTAATCAAGTCAAGTCAAATTTCATCCAATTTTGTGATTCACCATGTTGCCAGCGACGACAGAAAAGGAGGGCTGTAGTTTCTGCTCACACTGTGGGAGGGCTACCAGTGACTATAGTTGCCATAAGAAACCCAACAGTAACCAGCAAATAGAATTGCATACGATCATCTTTATTTATTGTTCAAAACCAACAACTGCATGAAGCTTTTAGAAAATGTCATTCGGTTGGATCCCTAACAGCAATGGCAATTTGAATAAAATAGATATTGCACCAATAAAAAGTCAGAGAAGATTTGCATGGGTAAACCCCTATTTCAGAAATGCAATAGGATAAAGATGCTAAGTTTATAAAATTGATCCCAAAACATAGCTGCTGTCAGTTTCTAAGGAGTTTGGAATTCTGATACAGCTGAAATACGTTAATTTTGCCAAGAAAAGGAAAGTCAGAAAATAACTGCTATGAGTCCTCATTTCCCTCAGCTGAGTCATGAAGAAAAGTTACTAACTCTCTTGCCCTTTCCAAATGTAAACCAGATCTTGTGGTGTTTGGGCAGCCTCTCTCCAACTCCAGAGAAGTTCATGTGCATTAGATTTGACTTCTACACTTGGTACTGCCACTTTTTTGACCCAGGTGCCTACCGTTGGAGCAGGTAGACTCTTTCTAACTCCCTACGCCCCTGGTGGTTTTATATTCCCTGACATCACCAAATTTAACTGAGAACAATATAAAAACATTATTCTAAACACTTTGTCTTGAATTATAAAAGACACTATCAGGATTTTAATTTTTTAAGTAACAAATTATCTTGAAATATACTATACTCAATTGTTTAACAGAGTAGATAACTAAAACTTTGAAATCGTTGAGGTCAACTTCATATTTCATAATACAGCAATTAATTCACTGAGTGCATATTTCTCAAGTTCTATATGTATAAAACACTTGAACCAAACCAAAAAGAGATTTATGGAGCTCTAATTCTCATAATGAAAATGAATACTTTAGAATTTTTTTGTGCTTGCCTAGTAAGCGCAAAACCCTGAGTTCGATCCTCTGCAGCAACCCCCCAAAAAGACCTTCTAGAATTTTTTTCAATTATAAAAAACACATCGAATTGTTTCTCTGATATGAGAAACCATAAGTATAAATAAGGACAAAGGGGTAGAATTGATATTTTGTTTAAAAAAAAAGAGAGAGATAGTACTCAAAAGAGAGAACTAGATAGGGAAAAGGGGGATAAAAAAGAAGGTTAAAAGAAAAGTAAGATGAAAGGGGAAAAAATGGTAAATTGTAGCTACACTTGTTGCAAATAGGGAGGGGTGGGTGAATGGAAGGGAGGGGGGGGGAAGGGGGAAGAGGGGGGAAAACCAAGATGTATCATGTACAGGTACAAAATAACCATGTTGATTATGATCATTATGTATACAATGTACCAATACATGTTCTTGGTAAAAATAATAAAAAAATTTTAAAAAAAAGTTCGCCTTATTTTATATAATGTCAACTATTTTGTCCCGCCTTCTACCCAATTATCTCTGTAGCCATTCCTAGCCCATGTTTGAGAAAAAAACTTTAATTTCTAAGATTACATGATGGACACTATGGTATAATGATTGGAATAATGGGCTGTTGGAAGCAGACAGATGAGAAGTCAGTCCCTACCTGCTACTTATTTTGTGTTCTTGAAAAAAGAATCATTTAATCTCTGTAAACTTCAGTTTCTTCATCTGTGATACAGGAATTCTGCTTTTTTTATGGCATCTTCAGTACTAATTGAAAAAATCTGGCTCTATTCCTTAGCCTATGTACTCACATGTAATGAAAATCAAATAGATGTTTTGCTTTGGGTTTGTTTTTTTTTTAAATAAAAATGAAGAGTTTAGGGGTAGTTGATGCACCAAATGTGCCCAGAAAGCGCATGATCCAGGGTTAGTGGGAGACACCGTGGCGGAAAAGTGACTTCGATGGAACTAAAGGAAGCAAAATGTCCAGACCTAGAGCAAGGAGAGGATTGTGGCTCTGTGGACTAAGGAACATCAAGAATGCTTCACCTGGAGCATCCCCAAAGCAAAGCTGGAGTCTAGGATTTGGGTGCTTGTTGGTTACCCTAACAACTGGAGTGAGGAAAACCCAAACGATGTTACGGAAGATATCCTGAGGTCTCTGCTGTTCAAAGTAGAACCTGTGAGAAATATACCAAATTCCTCCCAGACCTGCCTGTTGAAAAGATAGCTTCGTGGAGTATTTGCCCATAAACTTGTCTTCTACCGGTTGAGCGTTGTTCTGGGGGGGATTTGTTCCTGCTGAGGAAGGACAGAGTAGGGAAGATTCACACGAAGTTCTGGAGCTGAGATAGCCCATTCCCCACCTTCGGCTTCCTAGGAACAGTCCCCCGGAGCTACGACTAAATACAAAGGGGCTTAAAGGATGGACATGGACTCTACACTTACCTGCTAAAATAATGCTGCTAATTTTCCATGGAAAACATCAAGACAAGGAGAAATAATACTTGCAAAAATGAATGTTGACCACTGAGATAAATTTGGTTTTCCCTAAATTTAGCTTATTGTCTTTCATAGCCATTGGACTATTGTAACCAAAATTCACTGAAACAGCATAAAAGTGCAAGGAAATAGAATCTTTCCTTTCCCAAGAGATTGTACCAGGATCAGAATCAAAGAGTTGCAAACTCGGCTACCTTATGTAGTCACTGCACTGCCACGAGAACAAAGAGGTTGTTCGCAAATACAATACATCCTCACTACCTCATTCAATTCTCTGTGCCCATAACCATGGACTCCAGTCAAAGCCTGATCAGTGTAGGAAAGCCACACTCCTCAACCTTCTTCTCAGAAGTTTCCATAGTATTAATTTGGCAGACATTGTCACGCATAGGAAATGGCAAGTCATATCTTGCCCTAGGAACAGCATGGGGGGAAATTAAACTCAACATCAAAGAGTTAAAAACACTTTTGGTTTCTCTTTGCAGGGAGCAAGCTGGTCAGCCTATCTAATCTGACAGTGAAACGTAAAAGCATTTCAAAATGACAGTTTATAAATAATTGAATTATACATTCAATGCATCATTGTAATTTCCATCCAATCAGAGTGCCACCTAGGATTGACAGATGAAATGCAAACATGGCGTGAGTAATGCCAATACTAAAAAATTATTGGTTACTTATAGGAAATTCAAGTGTAATGGTGCATTCTTTATTTTCACTTATCAAATCTGGCAACCCAAGTGCCAACTCCAAGCAAGTTCAGAGAGAGCGGCACATTAAAGCCAGACAGTAAGTGTTCTGAAATGTTGTGCTAAAAGTTCTGGGACTTTGGTGTAGCAGCAATACTTCAATAAATTCACATGTGAACTAACTATACAAATATACGTATTGTTTCCTTACGCACGTTTCTACAAACTTTTCAAAGCATTTCAATAATTTATTTTGCCACAACATGGCAATTTGTGTACTGAAAAATACTACAGTAGTATGAGAAAAAACTTGTTTCAAATAGTTCCAAGTGAACTTTCAAAAGACCCCCATTTGCCCAAGAGTCAAATAAGCATACTTTAAAATATTTTCATATTATTTACCTAAATATTCTCTTATAAATAAAATGTAAACTAACCTGTAGGTTCCAGAACAGCTCTGCAGAATTCTTTGATGAAAAGAAACATCCAAAAACCACATGCAGAGCCACTTCATTTCAGTTGCAAGATTCTTGTTCCAGCTCACCTTCCAAAACAATTTCAGTCAAGTAGAAACATTCTGACAATCTCCCCTTAGAATGGTGAATAATCCCTCCCTTTTCATTTATTCACTCATTGCCTCTCTGAGAAGAGAATGTGCAGTTACTAGAATTTTATGCAATTAGTGCTCCAAGAGTGTTTTAAATGCAAAAGTGTAAGAGGAAAGTAAAAACAAATCAAAATTAATTGTGACTGGCTGGAACAAAATGCTTAAATCAGTGTGAGGACGGTTCATCTGCTCATCATTTGCCATCACCTGGAGAGAAACACCTCCCGCTGCGCACGACTTTTTTTGATACAGATTTGTCATCGCCAGCATCCTGCAGCACACACTACGGAAACCCAGACCTTCTTTGCCTCCCTCTCTCATTATCCTCTTTGCACCTCATGAGCAATTCACTTACTCGTTGTTATTCTACTCTTGCTTATTTTCTCTTCTTCGCAAAGTGTGCATGAACCCAGGGAAAACTGGACAGTTTTAAAACTTTATAAAGAAGTGAAGCAGAGACACCAATATCTGTCCACGAATTGCTATCTTTCCTCAACTAATCTCCACATTGATTATTGGGATGTCCAACTACCCCCTACCCTGAAGAAAATGCAATTCCTTTCATGAAGTATCTCTCAAAAAAAAAAAAAAAAGTTTAAGATAATCGTTAAGATATGAGAAGTAGAAAGATATAAGAGCTCTCTTATTTAAAAGAATAAGGTAGAACATTCTCTAATAAAAGGGATCCCTTAAAACCCAGACACGTGTCAAAATGAAGGCCCTGGAGGTGCAGCAGTGCAGACACCCCTCAGACTTGAAGCCTCCAGCTTTTGAAGACCATAAGTGCTCAGCTGTCATCAATAAAGACAAACTCAGCTCTAACCCTGCGCTACAGCTCTGAAATGCCCCTCACCAGAGCCCGGGGTCCAAACACTGGAATGTAAAACATACTCATAATTGAAAGATAATACAAGCCAAACACCCTCACTGGAAGAAGGATAGCCTATTTAACAAATCGTGCTGGAAAAATTGGCTAACCACATGTCGAAAATTAAAACTAGATATATGTCTCTCACCATGTACTAAACTCAAATCAAAGTGGATCAAAGATCTAAACATTAAAACAGAAACATTAAATTTACTAGAGAATAGAATAGGAAAAACCCTCGAAGACATAGGGGTAGGAAAAAAATTTATGAACAGAACCCAGACTGCACAGCAAACAATACAAAGAATCAGTGCTTGGGACCACATGCTATTAAAAAGCTTTTGCACAGCAAAAGAAATCACCAATAGAGTAGGGTGAAAACCCATAGACTGGGAAAAAATTTTTGCTAGCTATCCATCAGACAAAGGTCTAACATCTAGAATATATAAAGAACTCAAAAAAATTAAACCTCCCAGATTTAAAGACCCAATCCAAAAATGGGCAACTGAAATGAATAAACATTTCTCACATGAAAAAATAAAAATGGCAAATAAATATATGAAGAAATGTTCAACATCACTAGTCATTCGAGAGATGCAAATCAAAACAACGTTAAGATTCCACCTCACTCCAGAAAGAACCGCGTATATGGGAAAATCAACCAATAACAAATGCTGGCGGGGTTGTGGGGAACAAGGAACACTCCTCCACTGTTGGTGGGAATGTAGACTGGTCCAGCCACTGTGGAAATCAATATGGAGATTCCTCAAAAAACTACAACTGGAGGTTCCATTTGACCCAGCTATTCCCCTACTGGGGATCTTCCCAGAAGAATTGAAATCGTCATACCACAAGGACGTATGCACCACCATGTTCATAGCAACACAATTTGTAATAGCTAAGTCTTGGAAACAACCTAAATGCCCAACAACCAACGAATGGCTAAAGAAAATGTGGTTTTTCTACACAATGGAGTACTACACTGCCATAAAAAAGGATAAACTAGAGTCATTCATATATAAATGGATGTTTCTTG
>PVJO010006696.1:6234-30581 GCA_004026905.1 Hystrix cristata
TAGTAATATGACAGAATTTTATGCAATCATTGAAAGTCATCGTAGAGAAGTGGGCTTTCTTTGTATGTGGTGCTGGGAATAGAACCCAGTGCCTCATTCCTGCAGGACTGCTCAATTACTGGGCCCAAAGCATGTTTATCGACTAGGGTAGTATTAATTGGTACCTGGCCAATTCCATGATCATTTTTCTTTTTTTTTTTTTTTTTTTTTTTTTTTTTTTACCAAGAACATGTATTGGTACATTGTATACATAATGTTCACATTCATTGTGGTTATTTTGTACCTGTACATGATGTATCTTGGTTTTCCCCCTCTTCCCTGCCCCTCCCTTCTGCTGCCCCTTCCCTACTTAAAGCAGGTTTATTTATACTTTCCCATTTTTTCCCTTTCCTCTTTCTTTCCTTTTTCCCTTCTTTTCCCTCCATGATCATTTTTCTATTCTCAGCAACACAACCCAGTTGATAATGTGTCATTAACTCAGTGACAAGACTCCAGGTTTCTGTCCTACCTCATAATCTCTTTTGCAGGTGTCTTATGTCCAGTTTCTAGTAGAAATGTTCCTAGGCTGGGGTTCCATCCCTTCTCTGTCTATGCTGTCTTAACAAATATGTGCACACCCTACAAACACCAGACTTGTATTCAGGATCCAAACTCTGGACTTCTGTGCCCCGTTGCCCATTTGAAATTTCCATTAATGCTTAAACCTCTCAATCTTGAAATGACCAAAAGCAGAATTTCTAACTCTTCTTTTCCGCACCTAAGCCATGATCTCTTGGCAGCCTTCAAAGCAACTGATCACCCCATCTGGAACCCATTTTTCTCTTACTTTACAGAAATCCAAGCTCTCTGATTTTCCTTCTCCATTTCTTGATCTTCTGTGTCTTACATGTGGGAGTCACCCAAGACACCTAGCTGTCTTATCTAATATTTCTTCCATGATGACTGTATCCAAGCCCATAGCATGTATGTTCAGATTAGTCCTTCCAAAAGATGTGCATTGCACACTTAGCAACTACGTATATAGGTAAGCCAGCCACTGTTCTAGGTATGGAACAAAACAAAATCATGCTCCAAGGATGTGAAGCAACTGACACTTTCATGCGCTGGAAGACTATATTGGAACAAGCACTTTGGAAAATTGCATTTGAACATAATACCTGTCTTATCACTAAGAGATTTTGAGATATATGTTCAACAGAAATATATCTTTGGCAAAAGGTATGTACCAGAACGTGTGTATTCAAAATAACACTGTTCATAATCCTCATACACTGGAAACTACCCCAATTCTCATTCATTGTCAGATGGACAAACAAATGTGTATCTAACACACAGTGGACTACTGTCCAGCTAGTATGGATGAATTTCACTAATGTAAAAGAACCCAGATGAAAATAATACATGTGGTTTGACTCCATTTGTCTACTATAGGGTAGACAAAATTTGGTTAAATAAGTCAGTTACAATTTAGGCTATATACAACTGTGATTGTCAGTCAAAAATAATGAAATCTTTTTTTATTTTTTAATAAAACTTTTGGGGGTGGGGATTTAGCTCAGTGGTTAGAGTCCTTGCCTTGCAAACAGGGTCCTGAGTTCGATCCCAGCACCCTAAAAAAAACAAAAAACTTTTTTGTTTTTTGGTTTTTTGGGGGCGCTGGAGATCAAACTCCAGGCCCTGCACTTGAGTTAAATCTCCAACCCCAAAACTTTGTTAAAGAGATAAAAATGTCAGGCTAGCGATTGTCCTTGAGTTGGGGGTTAGAACATTGTGATTGGAAAGGAGCAAGAGGGAAATTCTGCTGTAGGACTGTTTCTTAATCTTGGTGTACTGTCAGGTGTGCAGTTTGTGAAATCATCGAGCTGGGCACTGAATAGCAGGACTTCAAGTGTCTTATACTTTAAAAAGTTAAAAAAAAAAAAACTTTGCCCTCATAGATCTTCCCCCGCCTCATAAATCTTGAGAATTTTTTTTTTTTTTTTTTGGTGCTGGGGATGGAACTGGGGGCCTTGTGCTTGCAAGGCTCCCTCATGGATCTTATGTGAGGTGAGATCAGCGGCTCCAAAATTCTGTCTCCAGTCCCACCTGACCAGTAAGCCCTAACACACTGGTGCCTGCTAGATTTCTCTACCTAGATGTTGGATGGGTATTTCAGCCTGTTCAGAACAGATGTTCTCAGTTTCTTTTCTCAAACCTCTTATTCCTCAGGCTCAGTAAATACTACCCTCCGGGTACTTAAGCCTAAAGCCCCTGTGCAGTCTTTGATGCCTCTCCACCTTATCCTGTAGTGCCATTCAGTTACCAGATTTGGCCTACTCACTCTATCCCGCAGATACATCTACTTTAAATTTTTGGTCTGAGCCATCATCATCTTGGTTGCAAACTTGTGCAGCAGCTTGACCAGCCTCGCTTTTAGCTTTTCTTTTCTTTTGTCATTAGTGCTGGGGATCAAATCCAGGGCCACACATGCTAGGCAGAGGCGCAACCATAGAGTTTGCTTGAGTCCAGCTTTTCCCCCCTTACACCCTCTGCACAGCTGCCTTAACGATGTCGAGCATGTGTACCACTCCCTGCTGAGAACCTCCCAGTAGCTTCATGTCCAGGTTTTGCCTGTACTTGACCCCTGGCCCTCTGTACTCACCATCTCATTATCTCCCCTAGTTGGGCCTGAGTGCAGAACCTCTGGATGCCTGTGCTGCCTGGGCCCTTGCGGCTCAGTAACTTGACTCCTCATGGCATGGTTCTCCCGCTTCCAACAGCCCGTGTAAAATTGCCCATTGTTTTTATTTTCACCATGATTTTTTCTTGTTTTAGGGCAGGGCTCTGTGAAGGCTAAGTATCATATATAGGGCTTTGCTTTCGTGATATACCACTAGACTCCTTGGGATTTAGAACATGTTAATATAGTCCAGTAAGGAGAAAAGTTTTGTTTTGTTTTGTTTTGTGGGGGGTGCTGCGGATCAAACTCAGGGCCTTGTGCTTGCCAGGCAAGCGCTCTACCTCTGAGCTAAATCCCCACTCCCCAAGAAAAGCAAGTTTAAGATGTATACTCACAGTACTTCTGTCAGGAAACAATGTGTTCAGAGAAAAAACAGACTATATCCCCAGATACTGACAGATTACTTTTAATGGTGGAATTATAGGTCATTAAGACTTTTTTAATGCTTATTTGTACTTTCTAATGTTTTTATTATGAATTCATTCAATAGTCTTTATTGGGGGTGGTGCTGGGGATTGAACTCAGGGCTTTATGCTTGGCTATCCTCAACCTCTCAATAAAGTCTTTAAATGTCTTGTCATTTAGGTTTTAAAACTTTCTATCTGCAATAGTTTTAAGGCATGAAAGTGAGTTCTGGGGGAAAAAAAGTGAGTTCTGGCAGATCTTTACAACATCAGTGTATATTAAAGAATGTTAATGTCAGAACATAGCCCCAATAGGTAGTGGTCAATTTAAATTAGCTTTGTAGCATCAAGATTTTGGACAAGCATAACCTTAAAAGATGTTTCCAGCCACATGTGGTAGCACAAACCTGTAATCCCAACATTCTGGGAGGCTAAACCAGGAGGATCGCAGTCCAAAGTCAGTCTGGGCAAGACTTGACTCAGAATTTTCAAAAAATTTAAAAAGGGTTGGGGAGGTAGGTCAGTGCAAAGGTTCTGGGTTTAATTCCCAGTACCACAAAAAATAATTCCAAGTACGTACACACCATACTACTCAATGACGACAAATCACTGGTGGCTGTTTGGAAATGATAATGACCTTCAGTTCCTGAATCCTCTGAAATGACATGTGGTGTTACATGCAGGGACAGGCTTGTGGGTGTGTGCTGGTACTGGGGATTCCGAATAGAAGGCCGACAGTTTTCACTAGATTTCTCAGCTAACATCAGGCTAATTCTAGCTCTAAATTCTCCATCCTCAAACCACATCGCAAATTGCCACTTACTCCTTGCTACTAAATTCACTTATTATGTTCAGATTAAATTTCCTTGAGGCATTTTCCCTTCCCTCTTTTATTTATTAGTTCACCACCACCACCACCACCAAGCTAATTCTCTTTTAAAGAAAAGTCTTCTGGTCCAGCATTTAAAATTTGTACTGTTAACTTCTTGTCATTCAGATTCATTTCTTAATAGTTTAACCAACTCCTTAAACTAAAATTAAGGGGAGGGAAATGGGTGATTACACAGAGTTGTACAATACGCTTCTCTGGTTGAAAGCATTGGAAACTTAATGCCCAGGGCAACAGTATTAGGAGCCACGGGCTGAGTGGATGGCGGGATGCTGGTCTCAGGAGTGCCTGCCTCAACAGAAGAGTGGGTTCAGCCTCCTTTCTTGCTCTCCTCTTTGCCCTTCTACCATGGGAGATGCAGAAAGGTCAATCTTGCCAAATGCAGGCCCCTCCATCTTGGACTTCCGACCCCCAGAAGCAATACATTTCTCTTCATCATAAATTACCCCCTCTCTGGCATTCTGTTGTAGCAGCACAGATGGACCAAGACAAATGCTGAGTCAGAATAAACCCGGGGCTGGGGTTTAGCACACAGTGGTACAGTGTTCACCTACCATGCTTGAGACCCTCAGTTTGATCCCCAGCAATGTGAACACAACCACAACAAAAAGCCATTATGTCTTCTAAGTGTAAAAACTATGGGGATTATGTTTTAAATTTCAAGTGCCAAAAGATAATTATGTAGTGAATATCATTACCAGTACCCTGAAACAGGTATTAATAGTGAAAAAGGTTTTCACTATTAGAATAAATTCTGTGACTTGAACAATTTGAATATTGTCTCATAGTCTTAGGGTTCTTACAACATAATAATGTAAGTTGGAGAACACACGAACTTCTAAATATTTGTGTTTTTCTTAAAAGGAACACAAGTATGACTAGTATAAAAATAAACTTTAGTTGTTAAATGCAAATGTGTACAGTGTAATTTTACACATAGCTGCCTACTTTTTTAATAATTTATTTTAACGGTACATTTTAGATGTACATAGTGATAACATTCATCACAGGGGATTTGTACCTGTACATGACATATCTTGTTGCTTCTTTTTCTCCCATTCCCCTCCCCTCTCTTCACCCCTCCTCCCTCATTTACAAAAGCTTTGTTTACATTTTTTCCTTCCATTTCTTATTTCTCTTGTCCCTCTGTTCCTTTCCCCCTCCCTTGTTCCCTTTCCCATTTGAACACTTTCTTCCCTTTCCCAATAGAATATTTTAGTCTTTATTTACACTTTCAGTGTCTCACACCAGAAAAACAATGTGGTATTTAAACATGTGTCTGATTTACTTCACTTAAGAGTATGGTCTCGGGGCTGGCGATTTAGCTCAGTGGTTACAGTGCTTGCCTTGCAAGCACAAGGTCCTGAGTTCGATCCCCGGCACTACAAAAAAAAAAAAGTTAAAAGAGTGTGGTCTCAAGATGCATCCATTTACCTAGAAATATCTTAAGCTTTATCGTTCTTTATGGAAGAATAGTACTCCATTGTATTAAAAAACCACATTTTCTTTATCCATTCTGCTGTTGATGGGCATTTGGGCTGTTTCCAAGATTTAGCTATTACAAACTGCTACTATGAACATGGATGCGCATATATCACTGCAGTATGATGCTTTTAATTCTCTTGGGAAGATGCCAAGAAGTGGAATAGCTGGGTCAAATGGAATCTCTAGTCCTAGTTCCCTGAGGAATCGCCACACTGATTTCCATAGCAGTTGTACCAGACTACATTCCCACCAACAGTGGAGAAGGGTTCCTTCTGCCTACTTTTAAAGACTGCGGAAAATATTTGTCCTGTAAAACTTTCTAAAGAATACCATCATTAAAAAAAAAAAGAATACCATCATATTTGTTAATAACTTCGTATCAAATTTCACATTTAAACAGAACGTTCTACTATAATTTTATTATAAGTTAATATCAGAATTATATAAAGATATAAAATAAAGCAGAAAACATAAATTTTTTTCTTCAGTTTGTTTTTTTTTTACTTTTTCTTTTTTTGAGACAGGGTCTCATTGTGTAGCCCAGGTTTCCCTCAAACTTGCCATAATCCTTCTGCCTCAGCCTCCCAAGTGCAGATGGTCTTTAAGAATCAAAAGCCTTGAAGTTTGCTGAAAAGAGAAAAAAACAAATTGAACATTTTGGAAACCTAAATTGTACCTTTCTTTTATATTTAGTTGTAGCTAATTCTAAAAATAGGCCAATATGCATACATTGTTCCAAATTTAAAAGGTGAAAACTGAGAATGTCTCACATCCCACTTCTGCTCCCCCAACAGACTACAGTCTAATTAAAAAAATAAAGCCCAATCATATATAAACATGTATATATCAGTTTAACTTTTTTTAACTTTAAAACACACAAGTCGTAGAATATTATGCATACTATTCTCTTTTTTCAATTTGTACATGCTTTAAGTCTTTATGGCTTTGAAATTTAAGCGAATTAGAAAAGTTCATAATAAGTACACACAACCATTGAGATACAAAAACTGCAATAAAAACCTACTTTTCTTTCTGCATAAGTCCAACTATAGCTTTAGGATAAATCCTTAGAAATGGAATCACTGGTATATATTTTAGGTCTTAATCTTGTCACATTGCTTTCTGTAAAGGTTTTTACCATTTTTCATTCTCATCAACTGTGAAAATGTGTATTTCCCTAGTACATCACCAATATTGTGTTTTCAAATAAAACTGTGTGAAAGTGCATGCCATATCCTATAAATATGCACAATTTTTATGGGTCTCATAGAAAAAATTTAAAAATCAGCACATGGATAAAAGTACATTTGACATGGCTAATAGTATCTATTTTGACTACATTCTGTGGTTAACACCAGTGTGGTTTCACAACTAGCTAACAAATGGCTTCTTGGGAGAAATTAAGTAGCAGAAAGACCAGATTATTTCAAAGTATCTTGAAATGTTTTCTGCTCTTCAAAAAATACACACATATCAACCTGTTTGAACCAGCATTAAAAAGATTCCTCAGGCTGCCAATACTAATTTTTAGTTTGGAAGTTATATCTAGCCTTTTTTTAGCATCTGAGGCCACAGAAGATAAAGGAACCAACTCTTTGACTTTAATAAACATCAACCACAAGGCAAGAACTATGCTAGAAATTTAGGAGCAGCACCTAAGAACTGTAATAGAAATCTGTATAAAGTATATAGAATATAAAACAATTCTGCATGGCAATTATCAGAAATGTAATCCATGGTGGTACATGTCTCTACTCCCAGAACCCTCGGAGGCTGAGGCAGGAAGATTACGAGTAAGAGCCCAGCCTGGGTAACTCAGTGACTTAGCAAGATCCTGTCTCAAAAACTTTTTAAAAGGACTGAGGCTTTAGCTCAGTGGGAAAGTCCTATTTTCCAATCCCCACTACCACCACCACCAAAAAAACCCAGTTGATTTTCAGTTGTGGTATATTTCCCAACTCACTTTAAATAAAAAAATATAAAATGCCTTGCAGGAAAAAAAATGCCTTGCAGAGATAAATGTAACAAAAAGATAAAAGTAATCAAGGAAATTCAAATAAAGGGAAAATATAGGTCAGAAAAGAAGACGAAGCCAGGGCTTAGACTGCCAGCTGACATTACGCTAGCAAGTCCTCGGCAGCTGTAGACCAGGCTGTGCTGCTTTGGTACCTAAAGCAAGGAAGGCCTATGTAGAGTCTCTGTACTGTAAAATTTAAATAAATAGTGCTTGGAACACATCTCTCTCTTCCTAAGAGTTGTTGAGTTTCCAGTATGGGTTTGCAATAGAGTAGATTTTATATCTGTGTAAGTTTTAAACCAAATCTCAGTTCAGTGAGTCAGTCAGATAATGTGCTCTGGGCTACCAGCCCTCAGCAGGGACTTCATCCTGGGGTCTCAAAGCCAATGCCACAGGGCAACCAAGAGTAGACAACAGAGCTGGAGAAAGCATGTGTCTTTACCTAAAAGCATTTCATCTTTTCATTTTTTTAAGTCTGTCATGTGGTCTGGGTAAAGTCAAACTACCATTTAGACTTAATTAACCATTTAGGTTAATTAAAACCTGGAATATCTGCGATTCGTTTTCTTTCCCAAGATCTCCTCCACCCTAGCCCCTCACCATCACCACACTCACAACCAGCTCACCATGACCTCGTCGCTGCTGACTGAGGCCAGCACCTGGGCTTTGAGAATCAACCACGCAGCAGGCAGGGCTGACCTCTGAGAAGAACGAGTACATCCTCAGGAGTCAGCCTGGAGAGAACCAGCCCAGTGCCACAGCTGACCTGAGATTCCACTCAGCAAATGGTTCCTGATCAAGTTCAACACAAACCATCAAGTACACTTGTTTCCGTGTCACACAGCACGGCCACAGCCTGTAACGCTTCCAGTCAGCCACGACAGGCATTTTAAAATTCTTAATACAAACCTATAGATCATGACTTTTTTAGCAATATGATACCAAGAGAAAGCCCCTTCCTATTTCTGTGGGCACACTTACCTATCTTCTACTGTCTTGTTGGAAGGGTAAAAAACTTTGAATGAAAATCCACTTCTTGGAAAAGAGCCCTGTTGGGAGAAAAATGCTTATTAAACGACTTCTCAACTTTTATAAAATAACGTCTATCTTTTAAATCAAATTCCTTGGTAATGACTTAAAAGATGCAAGATGTTACTATGAAATAATACAACAGGTTTTGGAATGATCTTTAGAGAGAAAAGGTTTACTGTAAAATACCTCCACTTCAAAGGCTTTTCAAGTTGCCTAGATAGTTTTATGGTACCAGATATGATCAGAAGTTCTTAAAAGTGGCTGTACTTAGCATAAGAAATAAACAGTACTGTGTAATGCTACACATGTATCTGAGATACTCAAACATCATGTCGGAGTCTTCCTGGCCTCTTCCCTCACTGAATCTAGGTTTGATGCCCCTCCAATGCGCTGTAAAGCAACTGAGTAGTAATCACACATGTAATTGTCTGCCTACTACGCAACGCTCAGGCATTGAGCAGCCTCCACAACCCCCACCCCTACCTCAGCATCTGGCCCACAGTAGGCATTCATTAACGTAAGTATCAAGAAGGAATGAATCAGTATCAAAAGCAAGTTTTGTGTTTGCCCAAAAGGTATAAAAGTTGCAATAAAGATATATAGGAGGTGGTTGTTTACTCACTCACAGTATTAAAAGTGGAAAAGTCCAGAAAAAAGGCATATTCAAAGAGCATTAACTATAAGAATGCCTAAAGAATCAAGTAAGGAAGTGAGTCTCGCTGTTGAAGAGCAGAGCCTCACTGTCACGGCTCGGGTATACCACTGGCATCTTGTAGGTAGAGGCCAGGGAGGTGCTACGCATCCTACAGTGGATAGGACAGCCCCACAACAATGCGTTATTTGCTCCAAGAGGTCACAATGCTAAGGTTGGTAAGCCCTGTCTTGGAAACCCGACAAAATGAGTGACAAACGTAGCTACCAGTAACAAGGCACGGCCCATCCAGAAATGACCTAGCTGAAAAGAAACTCTAACATTCACAGGAATCAAAGAAGTATGCAGATTAAAAACCCCTAGTAAGGCTGGGGATTTACTTCAGTGGTTAGTGTGCTTGCCTGGCAAGCACAAGGTCTTGAGTTCAATCCCCAGCACATACACAAAAAAACCCCACCACTAGTAAAAATAATTTTTTCACATAATCAATTGTGTTTAAGTCATTATTTATGTACTATTTAGTTCCAAGTCCAAAGTAAAATAAATTCTGGAGCCATTTCAACATTCCAAAGTAATTTCAAGGTTCTACATAAAAATTAAATAATATTTTACTATTTATCAGGCTTGGGTTTTTGACACTTGAGCGATTTCCAAAAGTCACAATCCTCTCAAAGGACAGGAAAAATTAATATGGCTAATGGGAATGGGATACAGGCTCTGAAAGCAATTCCCAGAAAGGAATCTCACAGTAAGTTATTTGAAGGGAAAGATACTCATGGGGATTATTTTGGGATGCTTATTTTAAAAAAAAAAAAACCTTCACATTACATTAGAGTCACATTTTATACTGAAAAATGTATATTTAAGAGCTTTCTATGTATTCAGTATTTCATTATTAGTACATTTTCACTTCAACAAATGTATTTTAAAATTCAAACGCACTCTACTCTTGCTAAGTAGTGACTATATAAGGCTAACCGCATGCTTACAGGGTTTATGCAGAGGCACTCGGTATTGGTCACAGTGAAAGGGTCGTATTTGTCTGCAACAACGAGTAGGTCAGGCACCGGATATACTCTCAGAGCATAGTCATACGCCCAGTACACGGGGCAGACGTAGAGAGGGAGTGGAGTCAGATGGCCTTGGGAGAAGATAGTCTTCACAAACTACAGCAGAACACGAAACAAAGCCAGTTGCAGTTCATTTGGAAAAGTTGGAAGAGTTCAGCAATTTCAAATTAGATATAATTACCAAAAGGACCTAAACATTTTGAGAAATTAGGAGAAGTTTCAAAGCACAGAGCTTTGGAAAATAGTGATATAAAGTGAAATTTACTGTCCTGCACTTAAGGAAAAAAATTGTGAGTTTTCATTTAATACCATATACCCTAACAGTGACTCTCCCAAATAGTCATAGTGGATGGATTGCACTTATAGCTATATAATAAACTTTTTTAGTAGTAGTAGTACTGGGCACTGAACCCAGGACCTTCTTGAGCTACAGCCAGCCCTTTTTTTTTCATTTTGAGCCAGGTTCTCACTGAGTTGCCTGGTCTGGGCTCAGACTTTAAATCCTCCTGCTTAAGGCCTCCACAGTGCTGAGATTACAGTGTGTGCCACCATATCCGGCTCATAAACTCATTTACTAACTTTGTTCATCAAAAAAAAATTTCAGTTTGAGTAAAACCAAGAATAAATATTTAGTATTCATAAATTTTAAATATTATAAAATGAATAATAATGTAGGAACTACTTTCAGACTTCTCAAATGGAGGTACATGTAACCACGGACGATAATTACACATCAAGCAACCCTGAAGCTACATACAGATACTGCATAGCCACCTGATGTGTATATACCATACCAAACATAATGTACATGATAGAGACATTTTATTAAAACAAACATGCATATATTTTGAAGTACAATTTAAGAGCTTTAAAGGCAAATTTAAGAGATTTTTTAAAATTCCATTTGTACAGGGCTTTCTTTTTTGCCTATAAGGAACTCTTCAGTAGAAAGCTAAGGAACCCTGCTTACTAACAAAAATTCACTTGCTAAGAAAAATATAACCAATTATTTTGAATATAAACAAACATATTCCTGAGTAACTTAACAAAATTGTGTATAAAACTTGGGCATGGTAGTATATGACTCTGATCCCAGCACCTGAGGCAAGAGGATTACCAGAAATTCAATGCCAGCCTGAACGAACAGTGAGACCCCCCCCATCTTGAAAAAACCCAAAAACCAAAAAAACCAAAAAATTGTGTATAGTGTAACATGTAAGATAGGTTAATAAAGAAGACTATACTTACATGATTAGGAATATCCAAATTACTACTAGGAAAACGGACACAGTTTCTGCACATTTTATTCACTAAGTCTTCACGAAAAACAATAATTTCTTGTGTACAATACTGAATTCTGAAATGAAAACAGAAGTTGAACTTGACTTCCTCAGAAAAAATACACAATAAAAGAAAACAAATGGGTAAGCTGGAGGTGTAGCCCAGCAGTACAGCACGCACCTAACATATACAAGGTCCTGCATTCAATCACTGGCACCATAAAAAGAAAAAAATACCCTTTTAAAGGCAAATGTCATAATACAAAGCCATCCCCACCTCCCACCATTCGCCAGAGCAAAAACTCAACCAGTCTATTTATCCAGTTATTCCTGAGCTGCTAATAAGTGCAGGGCACTATTCCAGGGATGAGTGAACAGAAGAAAAACAACACAGCCCTTATGCAATTTAGTTCGATGGAGAGATAGAGAAAATAAACACCAAACATGTGAATGGTGTGGTGGAAGAGGATTACGTGTAAGGGGAAAAGGTCATTGGAAGACAGGTCTAGAAATCTGATGTATCAAACAGAATTACTGGAACAGGTAGGTGAATAAGGACTATGGCTTGAGCACAGGCTTGCAGAGGGACAAGGGACGGAAACATTCACAAAAGCACTGCGGGCAGGCAGCGGGGACAGGCGGAGGGCCAGCCCCAAGACTGGGCTGTGCCTGCCGGGCTTCAGAACGGTGAAGCTGGAGTGAAGGGCGAACAGGTCACTCAGCAGATCAGAGGCTGAACTCAGACTCAGAGCTGGCATCCAGAGAGGATCAAGAGTAGGGGCCGGGTCCAGAGATCTAGGGTCTGCCGGAAAGGCAGGCCACAGGAATACATGGGAGAGCTGCCCAGACAGAGAGGACAGATACTCTGTAAATGTCTGTACATTATTTAAGCTTTTAAATTTGCTGCAGATGAATATTGAAACAGTTGAAATATTTTAAAAGTTTTGAGAAATCTGAAATAAAAACAATTTTTAATTTATTCTTTGTAAGTCAAAATTCAAAACCAATTTGAAAAATGAAGTGAATATTTAAATGAAAGGAAAAAGTATAACACAAAACAGTAATATTTACCTGCAAGGATTAGTAGTAAAAACGGAAAATGGAACCCTTTGTCTGAATTCACTGGTGATGCTTTCAGCAAGTGGCGGCCTATAAAAATAATTTATGTGATATACGTATTTTCAAATTTCATAGAATTTTCTCGACTACTGCAAAAATTTGAATGAAAGTTACCTTGGTAAGATGGAACCAAATCCAGGATCCTGTGGACCAGGTACAAATACAAAACGACTACTGCAGTGAAATTCAACAAAATTCATTTTAAAAAATGATAATATAGGGCTGGGGATTTAGCTCAGTGATTAGAGTGCTTGCCTTGCAAGCACAAGGCCCTGAGTTCGATCCCCGGCACCACAAAAAAAAAAAAAAGATAATATGGCAGCACTATTCAGTATTCTAAAAACAAGTCACTGCCTTTAACTGAATCGTGAGTTTTAAAAAAATTTTATTTTATGCATTTCAATAAATTGCTAAGAGTCTATCCAACAGTGTGATGATGGGAATGTTCTATATCTGTACTGTCCAATTACTGAGTAGTGCCTGCACTGTGGCCAGCGTAGCAGATGGGCTAGATTTCAGATTGTATTAAACTTTAATTAATTTAACTTTAAAGAGACACATGTGCCCAGTGACTAACATGGCGAAGGGCAAAGCTCTAGACGAAAACTGTCACTAAAAAATATGGTTAAAATTATCAGTATGAAAAAAAAATTATCAGTATGCCCTTTAATACTTTCTACTGTACACCTACAGAATAGTATAATGCATACAGTATTTTGATGAGTATACGTTTATCTTTTAGCTCTTTTAATTTTCTCAACTTTCTTTTGTTTTTCCTATTTGTTTCTTTAAAAATCACTGATAAAAGTCTTAGGATTCATTTTTGGTTTTTAAAAATAAAACTATTTACAAGCACAAGGCCCTGAGTTCAAACCCCAGCACCAAAAAAAAAACTATTTAGCAGTAGAGATCATTACCTTTGGTGAATATTTGGGTATTCACATATTATGTCTGCCAAAGTTTTTAGGGAATCTAAAATTTTAAAAGGATATTGAATTTAATTTACATATAATATACACAAAATCAAATTATATTTGATTATAACCCTACATCTTTTGAATGAGATTAAAATATTATAGTTTCTTATTTAGTTTATGTATATACAGAAACACTCCTCAAAACAGGCTCAAGCCAGCTGTGGTGATGCACTGCCTTAATCCCAGTGCTCAGGAGGTTGAGGCAGGAGGGTCTTCATGAGTTCAAGGCCAGCCTGAACTACATAGGAGACCCTGTCTCAAAAAAGCAAATACATAAATAAGAATGAATGAATACATAAATAAATAAAGCCTCAATACCTTTCAAAGCCTGAACTTGATTTTTCCCATATGGTGCCGATGAAAAATTACCACACAGAATAAAGCAGGTTGGAGGTGCTGGTGAATAACCTAGAAAATAAAAAATTTTAAAAATCATTTTTCTCATCTGGTAACCAAGTTTAAAGCTCTTTAAACATGAGTTTTTGTCGTCGTTTTGAAAACGTGGTATCACTGTATTGCCCAAGGTGGCCTCCAATTCATGGACTCAAGTGATCCTCCTGTCTCAGCCTCTCAAGTAGCTGAGACTATAGGTGTGCCATTGTAACCAGCTTTTCAAAATTCCTTTTTTTTCCTTTTTCCCACAGTGCTGAGGAAGAAACTGAGGACCTCACACATGTTAGGCAAGTCTTCTATCATAAACTACACCCTCATCCCTATTATCTTATTTTTATTAAAACAATAGTAACAATAATGCCCATTTGTTGACCACTTACTATACGCCAGGCCTTGCACTGGTTTAATAAACCCTCAGAACATTCCTCCAAACTGAGGCTTTACAGAGGTTAAGTAACCTGCCCAAGGCACAAGGTAGGCACGAAAGCACAGTTCTGTTAGAGTCCAAAGGCCAAGGTCTCATCCACTGTCTTTAGTTATACTATGCTTAGGACTAATTCTGACATGTCACAAATACGTACACATATATGCACAGTTATTTTTCAAGCATAAAAATCTAAGTCTTTAAAGTTTTCTTTAAAAAACTCATTTTTTATTCATTTTTTTAAAAAAATACTAAAAGATGTACATTTTTAGGCTGGGGATTTAGCTCAGTGATTAAAGTGCTTGCCTACCAAGCACAAGGCCCCAAATTCAATCCCTGGCATCAAACATACAAAAAATAAAAACAAAAACAAAACTAAACAAAAAAAAAAAATGTACATTTTTAAAAAGAATTTAGGTTTCTCACTTGTTTTCAGACAAGATCTTGCTGTGTTGTCCAGGTTGGGTTCAAGAGACCCTCTATCCTGAGTAGCGAGGATACAGACACTTGCCACCACAAGAACTCAGTGTAAAAACATGAGCCCTCATCACAGCTCAAATAAGGACAAGGAAAAACAACACTCACCAGAAAACATCGTGTGAAGCTTTTCCAACACTTCTGCTTGGTCCAACCAGACATCAGATATAAACACAAACATGGCATCTTTATTCTCATCTTCCAGTTGTTTCAGTTTTGCAGAAGTCTTTACAGATGTATTAGAAGGACCTCCAAAAAAATTAATATTTCCATAGTATGCCCTGTGTAATTATAACATAATTAGTCTTCTATCTTATACTGTCTTCAGCAAGAAATTACAGTTATGCTGAATGTCACAGAACTCATGCAGTAACACACAGATGGAAATGCTGACTGCATATTATTAGATTAAAAAAAGAAAAAGCAGGTTACAAGGCATGCCTGGCATGTGTCCCTTTATAGTTCTCCCAAAAGAGGACAGATGGAGACCCCCCCACCCCCCCACTGGCCCAGCACTGGAGCTTCCTGAGCGCCCGCCCCGCGCTGTCCCGGGGCCTGTCCTCCGGTAGCCTCCTAACGAGCCACAGAGGAGGGCAGTGGTGCCCAGGGCCACGTCAACTGGGACCGCACGTCTAGCAACTCAAATTACTCATTGTGTCCATGACATAGTCACTGTCTTCCACCTCATATTCGCTTCACCAAGAAATTATGATGCCTACAGCACTGTGGGTTTGCAGATAGATTTTAGCTGGAACCCATGAGAAATGAGAATCCATTTACATACACAATACATACATGTGTATATGTGTGGGTATATATGAAGCATTCTTAATAGTTTCTCTATTTGACAGAATTAAAGGTAATATTCCTTTTCTTTTTGATGCCTTTATTACACTTTGGTGCCTTTATTACACTTTTTCCTAGTCATGGACTACATTAATAATATGAAGAAAACTGTGTGTGTATGTGTGCAGGCTTGAGATTAAATCAGCATACGATGTGCGCATGCTCTACAACTGAGCACACCCTCAGTCCTGAAAAAGATTTAATGACTCAACTACTTATCCACAGCAGCGTAACAGCTGGCTGAGTCAGCAAGTTTAAGATTAAAGAACATCACTCCTCCTCAGACATTTGTGACTTTGGACAAGTTACTCAACCCTTTGAGAGCACTCAGTCCCGGGTGCAGTTACTGATGCTACCAACATGGCATCTGCAAAGGTAAAACCTCACAGCTATCATCTCGCCATCTTTGGCAGAATCTGGTAAGTAGATATAATTGTACAATGACTTAAGTATACACCCAAACATAAACCAGACTACCACAGAAAGAAGCACCAGTTGAGGTGAACCTTGAGAAATTAATGCTGAGAAAAGCTTTCCTAACATCTTCCTTGGTTCATGGACTCTCAAGGTGGAAAGATGAAGCAAGTGGAAGACTCAAATGCTGACAGGCTCCCCGAGGTAACAATATTAAAGCAGCAGCCAGCTGAGACCAAGCAGGGCACACGCACACATCTTGCCCCAGGTGGACGTTCACTGCAGTGTAGTTGTTACCAGGTGAGAATTCAGGTGCCCTGAGTGTCAGATCTAAGTTTCAAGAAAACTAAGGACTTTTATGAGAAGCCTCCTAATTGTTACACATTAGGTGGGGAAAGAGGTCTGCAAACTACATTCAACCCTCAGGCCCCCAACTACAATTTTCACACCACCATTCAGCTTCTGCTCAAATACTCCGTGTGTGTGGTACTGGGAACTGAACCCAGGGTCTTTGCACTGAGTTATACCCCAGCGCTCTTCTTCTTCTTCTTTTTTAATTTTGAGACAGAGTCTCAGTTGCTAAACTGCCCAGGCTGGTCAAATTTGGAATCCTCCTGCTTCAGTCTCCCAAAGTGCTGGGATTACAGACCGCAGGTGTGCACCACCACATCCAGCTTGTTCGGATTTTACCTTGACTGACAGGGAACTCACGTTACTCAGAGAGGTTCTTTTGGAACAGTTCTGATATTATGATGTTTTTGCTTATATCAAGGAGCTACACTCTACCTCTTATGAGTTTCATATAACTTTCTTCATAAGACCTTTATATTAACGTGGGAATTACATTCTTCTAAAGTGTTTTCCTATCTCCTTTCTCTCACTTCTCACCAACCTTATAGATGGGTAAGACAAGGACACACAGGAAATCTTTCTCAGTTTAGCAAAATGTATCGACTTGCTACTGTAACTAATCTCAGGTCCATATGCCAGTTTTTAGTTACATGTATATAAAAACCTCAGTCTTCTAACTCTCATTTTCCATTGCTTTTTCCATCTTAACACTAAGCCTGAGATATTATAATAATTAAGATACATATTAAAAAAGATATATATCTTATATTTGCTACCTTTCAGTACTATTAAATTCCTATAGAGTTTAGATCAAACACTTTAATACCTGGTAGTACTCGAGGGCTCAGTGGGTGGAAACCCAAAGGCATTCACATGAAACACTTGATCTTCAAACCAACCTGACAAGAGATGAGACACAGATCACTTCAACTTGTCAAACTCACTTTCTAGTTTGCAAGGACAAAAGTATGTTATACAAAACAATACTGCTAGGCTATAGTCCACACCCTGGGAACCAACTACAGAATCTGCCAATCCTACTCTCCTGCATTTAGCAACTTCAGAGCCACAGTGTAAATTCTATAAATAAAAGTGCAATAGAAATAGACTCTGAAGTAAAACTTTTACCTTTTTGTTTTTTTGGTGCTGAGGATTATACTTTTTAATTGCATAGTACATGCTGGAGTACAGAGAGATCAGATACACATACTAGGATATGTTTCTTTTTTTTTTTTGTGGTGCTGGGGATCGAACTCAGGCCCTTGTGCTTGCAAGGCAAGCACTCTAATCACTGACCTAAACCCCCAGCCCAGGATATGTTTCATTTTATGATCCAGTTAAAGTCTAACAGGTTTTTTCCAACATTAATGAGCTACAGTTCACACAGCATTCACTTCACCCTTTAAAGTGTACAATTCAGCAGGTTTTAGCACATTTACAAGTTGTTACCCCTACTGTCTAATTCCAAAACACGTTTATCATCCCAAAAAGGTATCAGTCTGAGTTACTTTATGTTGGCAAAAATATGCTGTCATAATCAGTGTTCTCCTAAACTCTATGATATTAACATATCTCACCCAATGTAGAAATGGCTTCACTGTTTAACTGCAGACAGAAGCTGGGCGTGGTGGCGCAGGCCTATAATCCTAGCACTTATGAGGCTGAGACAGGAGGACTGCCTTGAGTTCAAAACCAGCCTAGACTGCATAGAGAGACCCTATCTCAAATAACCAAAACAAACAAACAAACAAAGCAGACAAGAGAAGAATATACTGACTTACCTTCTGCCAAGACAAAGCATGCCTCTGTGTATAAGCCACTGTGGAACTGGTACGCAAGTGCTGAGGAAAATCATTCCATTTCTATGCTTGAGGCACTGATAAAGTCCACACACATTTTGAGCCCAAGACTTCTACATAATAAATTCAGACTTCACATTTGAAATTGTAAACAGCGTAGACCATAGCTTAGACAATTTTAGGTTTTAATGTCCTCAAGTTTACTTTAAGATATAGTTTGGTAATACTGACAGTTTAGGGCATTCTTAGCATATTATAAACTTCCTCAGTGATTAATCTGGATTCTTCAAATAAGCAGGACTCTGTTTAGGATTATATCTCTATTGTCTTATGCTAATACCATACAGAAGTTACACTGGGAACCCAAATAGGTACATTTAAGGATAATATAGAATCAATTTCTCTAGTTCGTGTAACATAGATTTTATTTTATTTTTTTTTTTTTTTGGTGGTGCTGGGGATCGAACTCAGGGCCTTGTGCTTGCAGGGCAAGCACTCTAACCACTGAGCTAAATCCTCAGCCCCTTTGTAACATAGATTTTAAAAAGTGAAGGCGATAGGAGTGGTGACACATGCCTGTAGTCCCAGTGATGTGGGAGGTAGAGTCAGCAATATTCCTACGGCTAAGAATCTGAGACCAGCCTGGACAAAACAACAAGAAGCAGTCTCTAAAAGCAACACAAAAGTGAAGGATATAGCTTTACTAAGATCCAGCTGTACTGTTCCAGTAGGATCTTCCAAAAAAAATTTCCCCTAAAACAGAATTAAAAGAAATATATGCACATTTATCTAAAAATAAATACTATGAAAAAATAATTAAAATATTAACAAGTTTGACAACAGAGACAATAGAGAGAACAACAAATTTCTAAATACCAGCAATTCCGAGCCCAGGATTTTCTACTCACTACAGTAGTCTGGGGACCTCAGCCTAAGAATTTAAGTGATCTCAGACTCGTCACAGCACCCCGAGGAATGGCGGAATGGCTGCCAAGATCAAGAGTTGCCAGAGACACCCCCGCTGACTGTAACAGGACAGCCTCACCAGGTGCCTTCATCTAGTAGGGCCACCAGCCACCAAGGCACCAGGATGTGATCTGTGGCTCTCAGTTCAAACAGAGGCCACTAGAAGCTAATTTCAGGCTATGCGGGTCAGGCACCTGGACAAGAAACCCTTCTTGATGTCTACTCAGGAAACAAACACGGATGAAAAGGCCACTGAGTGCATGAGATGAGAGTCTTCAATAAGAACACCTTCCTGTACTCTGGAAATGCGCGATGGCACCAGTGTTTCACCAATCCAAGCCTGAAAAATAAAGGCCTGCTGCTTTCCAAAGTTTAACTTACCTCTTTTAACTGGGTTATCATCCCAAGAACAATCACATCTCCAATTTTGGTTGTACTACCCAATAAAGTTTCTATTGTTTTAAGCTAAAATAAAGCACAAAAAATTCTTTAAGATTAAAAATGCACTCTTTTAAGAAACTAGTTCTTTTAAAAATAAGTAAATTTTGGATGCACATTTCAAAATTTTCAGTAGAAAAGTCAAATAAAACTCAGAAAGTTTATTTACAAAAAGCTAAAATATCACACTCATGATGGGCTGAAGAATTATGCCTAAAAATAATGTATCAGTTAGAGTGCTTGCCTAGCAAGCACAAGGCCCTGAGTTCTATCCCCGGCACCAAAAACAAAAAAAATAATGTATCAGCTCAAGCCTTTACCAGTGACTAAAGCCTTATGAAACATCATTCTGAATAAGTACATTTCCTTAATATAGAAAGTAATATCAATTTTATTTATTTGATCAGTACCTCCCAAAAATGCGTGCACTTTCAGAAAGTTATATTCTAATATTATTTAGTATATTGAACAGTTGTCATTACTATTTACCTTCTCCATCTGACCATTACAGTCTTATCAGAAAGTTAAAGCACTAACAACTGAGACACCATTTAAAGAAATTAATTCCATTTTTTCTACATATATCCCAAGTCTACGTAAATAACACACATTGATATGGTCAGCCATCTTTATTTGTGGCTCCCACTTTTGTACATTTAACCAATTTCACATCAAAAATACTGGAAAAAAATTGTGACTGTACTGAACGTATACAAACATTTTATTCTTGTCATTATTCCCCAAAAGGTATAGTATAACATTTATAGTGTTTACAGTGAATGAAGTATTACAAATAACCTAGAGGTACCGGGAGGTAAGTATAAGGAACATATGTGTAGGTTATATGCAGCTCCTGTGCCACATTACATAAGGGACGTGCAAGGGTTTTAACACCATCCCCAGGACACCAAAGGATAACTGTTCCTGACATCTCATTTCACCAAATGCTTACTGATGGTTAAATTGTTCCCAGATTACTGCTAATAAAAACAAGCCTTAATATTTCTGTGCACATTTCTTTGCCCAATGCATGGATGTAACTATTAGATGATGTCTACAAATTCCAGAAATGGAATTGCTGGATAAAAGGGTATATAATCTTTCATTTGTATAGTAATTACCAGGTGCAGCTTCTTTTATCTTTATTGTATTATGTTTTTTATTACAAAAACTCTAAAAGAAATTTAGTATACGTGCCGTTGAAGCGAGCACATGTGAAAGAAATTTAGAAAATTCAGATAAAGAAATCTAGACTAACATAATCCCAGCATCTCCTATAATCATTTTTACTAGTTGATAAGAGTTCCACTTAAAAACACAAACCTACACTGATTTCCACAGTGGCTGGACCAGTCTACATTCCCACCAACAGTGGAGGAGGGTTCCTTTTTCCCCGCAGCCCTGCCAGCACTTGTTATTGGTTGATTTCTTGATAATAGCTATTCTTTCTGGAGTAAGATGGTATCTTAGTGTTGTTTTGATCTGCATCTCTTGAATGACCAATGATGCTGAACATTTTTCATAAATTTATTTGCTATTTTTATTTCTTCATCTGAGAAATGTTTATTCATTTCAGATGCCCATTTTTGGATAGGGTCTTTAAATCTGGGGGGTTTGATCTTTTTGAGTTCTTTATATATTCTGGATGTTAGACCTTTGTCTGAGGGACATCTGGCAAAAATTCCTCAGAAAACTACAACTAGAGGTTCCATTTGACCCAGCTATTCCTCTGCTTGGTATCTTCCCAGAAGAATTAAAATCATCATATCACAGTGATATATGCACAACCATGTTCATAGCAGCACCATTTGTAATAGCTAAAGTCTTGGAAACAACCTAAACACCCAACAACTAATGAGTGGCTAAAGAAGATGTGATTTTTCTACACAATGGAGTACTACACTGCCATAAAAAAGGATAAACTAGAGTCATTTGTATGTAAATGGATGTTCCTTGAGAACATACTATTAAGTGAAATAAATCAGACACTTACTAGTACACATCAAATTGTTTCTCTGATAGGAGAAACCATAAGTGTAAATAGGGACAAAGGGGTAGAATATATATTATGTTTAAAAAAAAAGAGATAGTATTCAAAAGAGAGGAGAACTAGACAAGGAAAAGGGGGATAAAGAAGGTTAAAAGAAAAGTAAGACGAAAGGGAAAAAAATGGAAAAGTCTAAATAAACTTGTTGCAAATAGAGAGGGGTGTGTGAATGGAAAGGTGGGGAGGGGAAGAGGGGGGAAAGCCAAGATACATCATGTACAGGTACAAAATAACCATGCTGATTATGATCATTATGTATACAATGTACCAATACATATTCTTGGTTAAAAAAAAACTTAATGACATAAAAAAAAGCAAACCTAAAGCAACAGAGGAGTGAAATGTGACAAATTAGTTACAGCTATACTGTATTTGTAGTTTGTCAAGGGAGATTACTGTTCAGATACTATAAATGTATTTAAATAGGGGATGTACCAACACAGATACAGAATTAAACAAAAAGACTGAAAAGAATAATAAATTATTCAGCTAAGCCTCAAAGTTACTTTGACAAAGGCTTCTGAACAATGGGCACTGAGTTGCCAGAGGAGCATAATATATAGGAAGAAAACAGAGGTCTTTGGTAGGAAGATACAAATAATGTCAATTTTCTCTTCCTTTTTTTTTTTTCTTTTTTGGTTTCTTTGTTTTCTGAGACAGGGTGTCACTAGGTAGTTCAAACTGGCTTGAACTCATGGTGATCTCCTGCCTCAGCCTCCCAAGTGCTGGGATTACAGGCGTGCACCACTATGCCTGGCTCATTAATGTCAATTTTCAAAAGTTAATCCAATTTCTATTCTCTTCTTCTTCTTTTTTTTTTTTTTTTGGTGCCAGGGATCGAACTTGGGGCCTTGTGCTTGCTAGGCAAGCACTCTAACCACTGAGCTAAATCCCCAGCCCCAATTTCTATTCTCAGAGAGTCAGAAGACACTGTCAAATACTAAATGTGTTTGGGGGCTGCCCTGGCATGAGATTTCAAGAGACAGGACACTGGGCATGGACTTTACCAACCAAAGGCATACAGCCAGGCCAGTCAGCTGAAGAGCAGTAGTTTATTTTCATTTCAAATTCAGTAAATTTAGCCAGGCGTGGTGGCACACACCTGTAATCCTAGCACTCAGGAGGCTGAGGCAGGAAGATCACTGAGTTCGAGGTCAGTGTGGGCTTTATAGCAAGTTCAAAACCAGACTGAACTGGGTGAGACCCTGTCTCAAAAATAAAAAAAATCCCTCCCACACAAAAAAATTCAGTAAACTAAAATTAAGTAATAAATATTAAATTTGTATACCAACAACCCCTCAATAATTAGGATAATGTTCTAACCTGGAATTTGCTTCCCATCTCATCAGGGTGAGAACCGATCACTGGAGGAGTAAATAATTCATGTCTGTGGGTCCTCTAAAAAAAGAAAGATTCACATGAATTAATGAAACAGACATTTAAAACTAAAATTCATTACAAGTGTAATGATCAAACAGTCCTTAAATTGTTGTCACCTATTCTCTACAAATTTGAAAACCCATATAATTTAACAACATATAAATGTCTAGTAAAAATAGTATTAGGAATTGAAAAATCATTAAAAAGTTGGACAATAAGGCTAGTGAAAGAGAAGTGCTACCACACAGCAAGGTACTGTGAGGCTGGACCGTGGGCTGGGCCCAAGGGCCCACTTAATAAGATCCTAAATGATACATAAAACTTGGCTGGCAAGAAACAAAGGAGGCTGAGATAAAGACATTTTCAGCAGAGAAATGGGTGCGTCCAAAGAAGAATAAGACTGGGAAACTGCAAAGTTTATGTCATGAAACTGTGCACATGAAAAGGTGCACGAGGCAGAATGTCAGACAAGGGAGGAAACTAGTAAGAGCAACTCCCAGGGGAGCAGTCCCTCCCTTCCTCTCAGTCCGCGAAGCTTCGGTCACACTGATGCCCGGTCCCTCCTCCTACAGACAGCCAAGCACGCCTAGAAAATAGAAGTGCTCCATCTTGGCCAGCGACTGACTCAAGGATGAGCAAGCGCCTCAAGCTAGACCGACAGGAGACGCACTGACTCAGCTTTTGCTGAAGCCACCGAGGGGAGGAGCTCCCTCTCTGAGCTAAGGCTACTAGTACAATTCTTACCCCTCCATGGCGGGGCACTTCCGTGAAAGTATAGTCATTTATTAAGAAGGGCGGCACAGAGAAAGACAGTGCCTCGGGACACTGTGTGGCACCTGGATCTGATCATTCCTGAAACCAGCAGATCTCTGGACTTCTCAGTCATACAAGCTAATACACTCCTTTTCAGTTTTAGTCAGTTTGAGTTGCTCTAACCTCAAAAGAGCCCTTACAATACAGATGTTGCATCCCAAGCCAAGGAATTTATATTACAGCAACGGAAAACAAAGATTTTGAAGTAGGATAATGATTAAGTCAAATTTGTTTTCAGAAGGTTACCTGTAATGAAAATATGAATGGCCTGAAATTTAACCCTTTCATGGTGTGCCACCACACCCAGCTACTTTAAAACATATTTTAAACACATAAAACAATATAGTACTTTTGG